>JAWQRP010005436.1:0-10685 GCA_033557875.1 Quadriops clusia
TATTTTATTATTTTTCTCTCTTTGCATGTACTATGTATGTATACCTACTATGTTAGAGGGAGATAGATCGCGTAGTATGTAACTTTGTTTAATGTGTAAATCACACTTATGAAAACACGCAAAAACAACGTAATGTCGTGTAAACATATAAAATGCAATGATCCGGTCGGATGTTGAAAAAAACTTCTATCGAGGAATAGACCAAACAAACCCATTTTTACAACGTATTTTTAAGAAATGCAACAAAAGTCCCGTGACGTTCCGCCGTACGCAAGTTTCACTGTATATTAATAATATACCTATATGGTGGTGGTATATCATACAGAATAAGTTTTATAAGCATTTTGCTGTCAAAAATTCAGTTTATCGAAGTTTATAATAGGGATGTTGCACAAATAATAAAACATGAAAAAAATGGTTTATTCGCATAAACTATAATGCAAAGATAGTGTCAAGTACGGAAATAATGAGATTTAATTGCTAAAAATAATAAAAATATCTCATTAGAAAAACCATAAAAATATCTCATTAGATAAACAATAAAAATATCGTTTTATAAATGACTATAAAATCACGTGGCCAAACACGGGTTGTGATTGGTAGATTTTCAAATGATAATGAGTCTGTTCGAAGAGTTGCCCGTTATTGTTCGGAGCAGTAACCGACCAATAACGTTTGAGATACACTTTGAAATTTAAATTTGATTGGTTGTTGGTCGTTCCGAGGAGTGCACCCATGGAACAAGCCAAATGTTACAGAAACCGTATAGGCAACGTGGCTGACAAAACATATATTACGTCAAACCGGAAAGTGACATGTGCGTTCTCTGTTGTTCGTATTAAGAATGCTTTAGACAACAAAGATAGCATACCAATTATGTTTATGTTCGCCTTACGATTCATCGTTCCCGCACTGCCGAGCTGACGTCACAATGTCAGTTGACGTCATAATGTCAGTTTATGCGTTTTTGCGCCCTTTATTTTCTATTGTGATTTATTCAATAAATACTTTATATAAAGACCTCATCTCAATGAAACTAACATACAATTAATATGAACTGTAACATATTTTAAATTTAGGAAAACATGCAACTTCCCTATTTCAGTTTAGCGAGGTATATAATTTTGGCGGGATAGAATGTGGAAAAGCAACCGTTTGCGATGGTGTTATGCCGATGCGATGATTTGATGTCGATGCAATCAATGGTGTTATACCGATGCGATGGTGTTAAGTCGATGCGATGCAATGGTGTTATGCCGATGCGATACAATGGTGTTATGCCGATGCGACGGTGTTAAGTCGATGCGATGCGATGGCGTTATGCCGATGCCGTGCCAATGCGATGGTGTTATGCGAGTCCGCACGTTGAGGATAAAAACGATTCTTTTTCTGAGTTCGAGGATACAATGCAAGGCCGCGAGACAGGTTAATTCAATACTCAGTTTTGCCTCTTACGAGCAATATCAATTAGTGCGGCCACGGCAGGGATTGCGTGTCAACGACTCAAAACTCTTCGACCTCGAATAAACTCCTCTATTACACAACTTAACGCCAAATTGCGAAAGTCCGCCAGACGAGACGGTCAAAACAGTCGACCGTCAGGTAGTCAACGCCGACCGCGCAGATTATGGATCGCGGAGGGCCGGGGCCGTTTTCCACCAAACAAGGTTTATCTGAAACGCTCGCCGCCGATCGAAATTTGACCATTTAATGGTCGCCCGTTTATTTGCGTTTTAAACAAACAAGGGGCATTGGCATTCCCAATGCCACCGAAACCGTTTCTCTCGGTGATTAATCAAATTGGGCTTGACTCATTTTCCAATTGCATCATGTCGCAAAAGCGTTTGGTTGAGGTTGTGCTTTCGTTAAGAATCGGGTTTGGTTGAGGTTTGATTGAGGTTGAGGTTTGATTGAGGTTGAGGTTTGATTGAGGTTGAGGTTTGATTGAGGTTGAGGTTTGATTGAGGTTGAGGTTTGATTGAGGTTGAGGTTTGATTGAGGTTGAGGTTTGATTAAGAATAAGGTTTTATTAAGAATGTGGTTTGGTTAAGTATAACGTTTGGTTATGAATAAGGTTTAATTAAGAATGAGGTTTGTTTAAGAATAAGATTTGATTAAGAATAAGGTTTTGTTAAGAATAAGGTTTTATTAAGAATAAGGTTGATTAAGATTGAGGTTTGGTTAAGAATAACGTTTGGTTATGAATAAGGTTTGATGTTTTGTTAAAAATAAGGTTTGATTAAGAATGATGTTTGGTTGAGATGGAGATCAAGGTCATCAGAGACACCATCAACACAATAACGCAAAACAATATTTTTTGGAAATAACTCGAAAGCTTCGAATAGCTGAAGGATGCGCACGAAGCTAGATTAAAACATAGTTCGCTGCAATCCAACGCCAACCTTTGTTTTGTTAGGCAACCTAAGACCTTTAAATTTCTAATCGCTCACGTTGGTGCCAAGTTACCTAAAAGTTGAACACTACGCTGTATCGTGTTCGCGAATTGAAAACAACGAACGCGTTCGTTTGGAGAGATAAAGAAAGGAAGTTAGTCTTTGATGGGCTACTCCTCGAGTGCCAACTGAATTTTTTGCAGGTGAATAATTTTGCTTTGATTTCACTTAAATTATTTTGAGTCGTGGAAGTTGTTAGATGGATGGAGTTTCATCATCTTCAGAAAGGTAACTTTATGTACACACATACATCTGAGCATGTAATGTGTACGTGTAACACGTATGCGTATAACCATGTACACGTATGCGTATAACCATGTACACGTATGCGTATAACCATGTACACGTATGCGTATAACCATGTACACGTATGCGTATTACCATGTACACGTATGCGTATAACCATGTACACGTATGCGTATAACCATGTACACGTATGTGTATTACTATGTACACGTATATGTATTACTATGTGCACGTATACTTATTATCATGTGCACGTATGCATCAGACCTAACATAACATGAATTAAGAAAACCTATCTTCAAATAATCCGATTTAACCTAACTTAACATAACCTGTTCTAACCTAACCTGATATAACCTGGTCTAACCCAACCTAGTATAACTTGATCTCACCTAACTTATAATTGATCTAACCTAAAATAATAAAACCTGATCTAACCTAACTTAATATAACCTGGCATAACTTAACCTAATATAACGATTCATCAGAGGTAAAAACGATTAAACCGGGGAAAAAAACGATCCAACAGAGTCAGATCGATTCAATAGAAGCAAAAACGATTAAACAGCGGCAAAAACGATTTAACCCAGGCAAAAACGATTCAACATCGGCAAAAACGATTCAACAGCGGTGAAAACGGTGCAACAGAGGCAAAAACGGGGCAACAGAGGCGCTATTGTGATGGTCTCGCCATCGCAGGTTTGGCTCTGGTCAGTAACCTAGAGCCAATGTCAGATGCGAAACGCGAATGAACCCGAACCGATCAATAACAAAGTCTGGATTCGACTTTATGTATGTTGTTAAATCTGCTATCTGCGTAAATAAATGCGAGATTTTGGCGCAAAATACGGCGTCGCGACGTACCAGCGAGGAAGCGGCGCAGCATCGCGGCGCAAAAATCGGGCGCAAAGTGCAGATTAAAAATACGGCGAAAAATGCAGCGCAGAATAGGACAAAAAGGCGAGACAATGGGCCAACACTGCGTAAAAATTCGGTATGAGAGCACAGCGTAAAAAATTGGCACACGTAAAACTAGGCATCACGTGAAACGAATATCTACGTGAAACGAATCACTACGTGAAACTAGTCACTACGTGAAACTAGTCACTACGTGAAACTAGTCACTACGTGAAACTAGTCACTACGTGAAACTAGTCACTACGTGAAACTAGTCACTACGTGAAACTAGTCACTACGTGAAACAAATCACTACGTGAAACTAGGCACCATGTGAAATTAGGAACCACGTAAAAATAGCAGGAACGTCAAAAGTAGGTACGACGTATAAAGAAGTCATAAGGACAGAACTTATAAAGAAAGGTATAAGAAAACAACGCATAAAGAAGAGACGTAAGAACATAAAGTATAAAGAAAACATAAGAACATAAAGTATAAAGAAAACATAAGAACATAAAGTATAAAGAAAAAGTAAGAACACAAAGTATACGAACATATAAGAAAATAACGTAAAACAAAGGCTTGGCAATAAATATCTCGTAAGGATATAACGTAAAAATACAACGTAAGTATATAACGTAAAAATATATAACGTAAGGACACAACGTAAGGACATTGTTTAGAAATAAGGCGTAAAGACATAAATACGACGTAAAAATACGGCGGTGAAATATCTGGAGTCAAACGCCAATTAACGAGATGAAACGGAAAACATGTTTGTGACGCAACTCATTTTGGATATTTCATTGTTCGGTTACGCAATGTTGTGTATGTTGATTGAAAATGGAAACTTCCCAACATTAAGCGAGTTATATTTAGAACGTTATTTCGTCGCGTTAAAAAGTTCCAACGTTAATTGCATTTTTTTTGTTTCACACTGGATGTGATAAAAGGCGTCGAATACCAATGATGATCAGGTATTCGATTAATTTTCTGCTTATTCCATCAATTTCTGCTTATTCGATCATTTTCTGTTTATTCGATCATTTTCTGTTTATTCGATCATTTTCTGTTTATTCGATCATTTTCTGCTTATTCGATCATTTTCTGCTTATTCGATCATTTTCCGCTTGTTGGATTATATTATACTTGTTTGAGTATATTCTACTTATTCAATTATATTTTACTTATTCGATTATATTCTGCTTATTCGATTATATTCAGTCTATTCGATTATATTCAGTATATTCGATTATATTCAGTCTATTCGATTATATTCAGTCTATTCGATTATATTCAGTCTATTCGATTATATCCAGTCTATTCGATTATATTCAGTCTACTCAATTATATACAGTCTATTCGATTATATTCAGTGTATTCGATTATATTCAACTCACGTCTATATTGTTAGTCCTGCATAAATAGCTTTTCATGTTTTTTTTTAAATAAATTTATTTGTTTGTTGTGCGTAGTTCTGAGCGATATTACCACTTAATATTTATTAATAAGGAGATCTTTATCTCTTTACATAATAACGATTGGAATTATATATTCGAACAATAACATGTTTACATCAAGTTACAAACAACGAACTTTGGTCTGTTTTCTAACGTGTGTAATGTGTGCGCGATTTGCGAAATCTCCAGCGATCAATTTGCGCGATATTTTTCACGTTTTCCCCTTTCCCGGGCCGAGGATTTGAGTGTACGAGCGAGGAAATTGCGTTCGAAATTTGAGTCCTAATTAAGTGTTATCAGGGCCTCCATCGGGTCAGAATACTGGGTCAGTCGAGTTTTTCCAGAAAAGGTCTGTGTAATGTGGACGTGTTGAAATGATTGCTTACGCCGCGTATTGTCCGATATGTTCTGCCCTCGTTTGCGTATTTCTTTTGTTTTCTTTTCATCTTTTATTTTGTCTTCTTTTCATGTTTATTTTGTCTTCTTTTTATCTTTTCTTTTGTTTTCTTTTCATGTTTTGTTTTGTCTCCTTTTCATCTTTTCTTTTGTTTTATTTTCTTGTTTTGTTTTGTCTTCTTTTCATCTTTTCTTTTGTGTTCTTTTCATCTTTTCTTTTGGATCTTTGTTGTTCCAACTCTCTTCATCTAGCCTTCTCCTTTCCATGGCGTCATCTATCTCTTAACCGGTTGATGTTGTTAGTCTACTCCGTCTCCTTCTTCCATTTTTTCTTCTAACATGATCGTTCCATAGAAGAGGGTTTCTTTCGATGTAAGCCAAAACATCCTCATTTACTGACATCCTATTTTTGATTTCTTCTCCATTTTCTTCTTTTTTATTTTTCTTCTCCATTTTCTTCTTTTTTATTTTTCTTCTCCATTTTCTTCTTTTTTATTTTTCTTCTCTATTTTCTTCTTTTTTTAGTTTTCTTCTTCTCTATTTTCTTCTTTTTTATTTTTCTTCTCTATTTTCTTCTTTTTTTAGTTTTCTTCTTCTCTATTTTCTTCTTTTTTATTTTTCTTCTTCTCCATTTTCTTCTTTTTTATTTTTCTTCTTCTCCATTGATCGCCTTCTCAAATTTGTTTGAGTACACACGTTTATTTGTTGAAGATGTTATTTGATACGCTCAGGTACTTTATTCTTCCTAGTCCAAATGATCTGTCATATTTTAGACTTCTTATTGTGCTTTTCATTTTATCCAGTGGTAGAGAGACTTCGTTCCCAAAAAAAAAGAAAAAAAAATCTCCGGACTAATCATAATTGGTTATCGTATCGTATTATCCTCATTATCAGTTCTTGCATACATTGATCCCTCCTCACTTAATACTTCTGCTTTACATGCTTTTAATTTCTTTTGTTTTATTTCATTTTATGAGGGTTGAAAATTATAAATTTTCTTGCTCTTATATGTTGCAATTCAATCGACCAAATTTATTATTTTTCTAACGAATGTTTTGTTGCGAATCCTAAAATAGAGGTACTAGTCTGATGATGCACAGTTGACTATACGAAACTGTAGTCGAGAACATAAATTATAATATTGTATTTAATCAATGGCAGAGCTTGCACGTGGTCAATCAGAACAGTTATCTTCCAGTCGGGGGTTCGAACCAGGGACCTTTTGCACTAAAAGTCAGCGCTTTGACAACTACTATTCGATGACTTGGACTATTTTGAAATTTGGGAATCGACAACAATTTAATTTATTACCTCTCATTTTGTTTTCGTACATTTTATTATTTTTTATTTTCGTTTATTTTATAGTTTTTTATTTTCGTTTATTTTATTGTTTTTTGATTTTCGTTTATTTTATTGTTTTTTGATTTTCGTTTATTTTATTGTTTTTTGATTTTCGTTTTTTTATAGTTTTTTATTTTCGTTTATTTTAAACTTTTTTATTTTCGTCTGTTTTATAACTTTTTTATTTTCGTCTGTTTTATTACTTTTTTATTTTCGTCTATTTTATTACTTTTTTTCGGTTATTTTATCATCTTTTGTTGTAGTTTCTTACATTTCGTTTATTTCATTATCTTACATCTTACAAAGTACTTTGTTGAACTGAAACAGAAAAGTAATGTAAAAGAGAAATTCATTAAAAATGTAAAAATAAAAGTTTTAAAATATTAAGTGTTTTAAAATTAAAATTTGAAATTAAAGTTTTGTGTGTAGAGAAATAATTTTAAATTTAACTCATTGATATGCCAAAAATAAGGGTGGTGAATCGTCGACTTGTGAATAAATGAATGTAATGAATTAACAGATATATCAGTTAAACGGACCTTAATATCCATGAAACAGAAATACATAATTAGCTTCATAATTATTAATATTATACATATAAGAAATATAAAAGGTCATGAATTCAAACGAAGAAAATCACTTATTTTCGCTTATTTTCTTTTCGGTTATTTTATTTATTTAATTTCTCTTCGCTTCGCCTCATTTGCGTCTTCAATTTAATTGGGGGAGATAAGGATAAGGCTGCGACCGTTTCATTCATGCAATTTTGCGATTAGCTGACTTCGCGCGAAATTCGGGTACGAGATGCGCGCCGGCCAACTGTGATGTTGGAAATTTGGATTAATTAACTAATAGTTTTGGAAACGGCGGACTACCCGTGTAGGTCGCATTGGCGCTTTCCCATAACGCATTAATCCTTGCTACCAAGAACCGGTCATTACATGAGAATGAGTAGCGTTAAGGAGAAATTACGTTTCAAACAAATAACCTATGACGAAGTAGCGCGTGGGCCGGTTTGTAGCGCATCCCGAATTCGCGATTCCGAAACAACGGAAAAATTAGGACGAGCGGTAGGCAAGGGCTTAGACCAACGAGTTGGCTTAGACGCGAAGGGACGGGACAGGACGAACGGAACGGGACCGAACGAAACGAGAACAGATGGGAAGAGAACGGACGGGACAATAACGGTCTGGATGAAAACGGACAGGACGAGAAAGGACGCAGCGGGAAGCGATGAGATGGGAGGAAGAGTACGCTAGAGACGAAACGTACCAAAGGGAACGCGTAGGACGAGGTGAAACATCAGGGCGATAGGGAAGAATCGGGAAGATAGGAAAACATCAGGATTATAGGATATGATCAAGACGATAGGGAATGATCAAGACGATAGGGAATGATCAAGACGATAGGGAATGATCAAGACGATAGGGAAAGATCAGGACAATAGGGAGGAATCAGGACGATAGGAAACAATCAAGACGATAGGGAATGGATTTGGCGGCGGGAAAGGGCCGGGAGGGTCCCGCGGGGTCCCGCGGGCGACAATAGAAATAATTGGCAACCCGCGAAAACACATTCAGGGATATTTGTACATGCGAACGAAGCAGCACGAGCAAGTTACGTAACCCACGAAGGTGACCTGTCACTACTGTGATTGGTGACTCACCGAGGGTGTTGTCCTAGAATCCCCTCCAGAGAGCGCTCTCCCACCGCCGCCTTGGATCGCTACACGCGGTAGAGCAATTTTTGTCGGAGATAGTTTTGATCCGAAGCTACGCGAGAACGCAACGTACGAGCGAGTGTCAGAGAAATTGCGATTTCATTGTTTTGAAGTAGTGAAGTTGACGTTTGACTTTTTCCCAGCGAGTGCCCCTGAAAAAAATCAAAGTGAAGGCGAACGCTAGAGGACTGAATACAGTGGGTGAGTCTGCGATTTTTTCCGAATTTTTCCCTGCGGGGGAAACCGCGTCCTAGTTATTACGCTTGTTGACTCTAGATGTGACAGACACGGTCCAGTTGCGAAATTGGCGCCGCTTTTCGAAAACAAAAGGCGCTGACGAAAGGATAACGGGTTTTCGATCGAAAAGCGCTCCTTCGGCCCGGATTTAAGGTTACCTTAACTTCGGCGCGTTTTCCGCGCGGACCCGTACGAGCAAACAATACGTTCTTTGTTGCTCGCCGTGATGTTGTGAAATTTTGTACGTACATGTAGATCACTACGTGATGTGTAAGTACACATTATCGGTATACCGTGCATGGGCATTTAATCCATTATTATCAGTTCCTTTGTTATTTTTTTTTTACTAAATGCGATGTGTTTTTTCAACGCGATTTTTATGTGATTCCGAGAGCATTATTATTTAAGATTGCATATCTGTACTGACGCAATTCGATTAATTGTCTTCCCGCGGTGATCTTCCGATTTTCGCCACAAATGAACGGCCAATAATTTATTGTGACGCAACCGCGCTAAATAATGAATTAATTTCAGCAACTGGCGGCGGTAGTGTAATGACTAAGTAATTTATGACTAAAAGATAAAGTGAAGTCATAGGTTCCCTTGAACGAAGCGGTGTATTTTTAACATAACACGCTCAGGAAAATGATGCAACGCGATTATAACACGTTTGTTTGATGCGGTGCTTATTTCGAGGCTTAGCCTCACCAGTTCACTTATTTTGTTTACGGGATCAGTTGCGTTTTTCTCTCGTGATATTTGCTAAGGACACGAGAATTAAACGCTCTACTACGCAATATCGAAACGCAACCGCGAGACTTAGGACCTACTCTCCTCTCGATCCCGAAGAGGTGCATTCGCCCTTTGGCGCACCACTCATGTTGCCACCTGTTACGCAATATCTGTTGAATGCACCGATGGGTTTTCTTCGCTTTTGTATGCACTTGTTTTTATTCTACGTCAGATAATTTCAGCATTTTAAATATTTTTTAAACGTATGAATTTTTTAAACATATGCATGTTTTCAACACATGAATTTTTTTAACATATGATTTTTTTAAACATATGATTTTTTTAAACATATGATTTTTTTAAACATATGTTTTTTTTTAAACATATGATTTTTTTAAACATATGATTTTTTTAACATATGATTTTTTTAAACATATGTTTTTTTTAAACATATGAATTTTCTAGACAAATTTATTTTTAAGCAGCTTTGAAACGTTCTTTTTGAAATATATGTAATCTATATATATAAATATACTATATGTAGGTATAGTATAGGTATAGGTATACTACATAGTTTAAGAAATGGTTCTTATATTGTTAACTGTCTGAACGTTAGAAACTTTGAAAGATAGAAATTTTGAAAGATAGAAACTTTCAAGACGTATTTTTCAGCACATGGAAATTCAGAAGCGATTATATTTTTTAAGTAAATACGTGCATGTGCATTGAAATCGATGTAGAACATGTATGCAACCCGTTTGCACAACGTTATTAGGACGTAGACCCATAATAACACACCGAGCGCCTGTTCGTGAACCTCTCCGACTCGTCTAGCGTATGATGCGATACCCAGCACTATGCCACGTTACGATTATGCAGTGAGCATCACCTTCCTCTACTTCTTCGGTTGCCTAGTATTCCACTGATCTAGTTTTTGCACTTCGCGGTCAGGAATGCGCCGAGCGGAGCGGCGTCTATTGTGCAGTCTCCGTATTATGAATCACTATTACCATCATCACCATCTTCACCACCTTTAATGTCAATGCCTTCCCCGGTGGCTCTATTATCATCTCTTCATCCCTATCATCTCCTTCATCCCTATCATCTCCTTCATCTCTATCATCTCCTTCATTCCTATCATCTCCTTCATCCCTATCATCTCCTTCATCCCTATCATCTCCTTCATCCCTATCATCTCCTTCA
>JAWQRP010005437.1:0-10684 GCA_033557875.1 Quadriops clusia
AAACAATAATTTATTTCGTTGCTTTTTAATTTGTTGATGCAAGTAGTTAAATTCTCCCTTACAAAACTCATTGATGTTCTTTAAAATGCGATATTTTCATAGTGGCGCAACCATCGATACACACTCATCATAGAAATTATATTCCTTAAAATGGGAAAATTACCGACGGACGGACGGACGTATGGACGTACGGACGTACGGACGTACGGACGTACTTACGTTACGACGGTAATTATGTTTGTTGATTATTATTATTCAATTGATACATATTCATTTAAATTAATTATAGTATTCCACCAGAATGACTAACAGTTCCATTAAAGTAATGTTATCCAGATTGTTTAGTGCAAGTTCTGTACGTCGAAATACTTCGGATTTATTTATCGTCCCATCCGCTTCCAATATCGTTTACACGTCCGTCTTGGCAAAGGCGAGCTTGTATTTATGATAGAGAAATTTCTTCACTTGTCAAATAATTTACGTCTAAATCGTCTTTATAGATTGATTGATTTATTGGCGACGGTTTCCCATCGGAGATTTATCGGGCAAAAAGCGCAATTCATTTACTTTGGTCTTTTAAGAGCCGCATTTAGCCTTCTTCCCGTTAAGCGAGAGCAAAATTTGTATTACAGAAAGGTAGCGCACGTTTAGCCTTACAAATTTATTACTATGCACATTGTAAAGTAGATTGGATTTTTCTCTTGAGAAGGATATTTTCGAAACAATGAACATTCTTTTGTACTCGGAAAAAAATTGAATTTTTAAAGTATGTGAAAATGGCAATTTAATTAGTTACAGCTAATAGATTTGTAATTCTGGTTGAAAAGGCTAAGGCAGTATATTTCTGTCAGTGTAGGTAACAATCATTATTTTTCAATATCAAATTTAATAACAAACTTATTTTTCAACAACAAAGTTTCTTTCTCAATAACAAACTTTCTTTCTTAATAACAAATTTCTTTTTCGTACAATAAAGTGATATGCGCATTTCGAAGCAGAACTGTAAGTGCATGAAATGTTCACTTTTAAAAATTCCCGGGGACCGTTAAGGCTCAATAAAACCAAAAAGTTATGGCCCATTCATAAGCCATAAATATTCTGTCCGGTGTCCAGTTGTAGCGGTTCGTTGTTCGATTACATAAGCGGACAGCCGCATACAAGGTGTCCACTTTAAAATGTAATCGACTTGTTTTTAAACGCTGATTCCTGAAACTTTTAGGATTTTTTTTTATTATTGTAAAACGTTCAAAAATTTCTACATAAGTAATTGCAGAAATTATGATTTATGTTACGTTTTATAAAGATTTTTTGTTTAAAGAAAAATACATCATTGCTTGTACTTTAAAACGGACGCCAGGTATATAAACAACATAAAGTGCGCACGGCCAACTGAGACTGGGCCGCTAGGTGATGTATGGGACGTTCCTGGAGCAAATAGCAGCCTTAACTGGATTTGAATAATTTGTTTGAATGCGGAGTGCGGTCTTTATAGGCCTAAGTGATAATAATTCTAGGCCGGCGCAAGTGATATTGCAGAGCACTTAGGATGATAGCTGTTATCAATAGAGAATACCTCCGTGAGAACGCACACCTTCATACGGGTATTATTGTGCGAGTTCACACGATCGAGAATGCCAACTCTATTATACTACGTTGATTATTTGGGTTGTGTTATACATATCACGCTCTCTGGACAACAGAGTACAAGATCCAGTATATGTGCAAATTTTTTTTTTAGATTTTTAATAAAACTTTTTTATTAGCAGAGTACAGAAATTAACAATTTGAATGAAACACTAGTGTATATCCTAAGCAATTACAAGACTTCCACAGCCTTGAATATAAAATCACAAGTTTACTACTTCTAGCACACTAGTTCACACCGCACTGTGTTTCAAATGACCATTCTAGCGCGCCAAAATTTAAAAAGTGAAGGTCCTCAGAAAGGAATAATTTTATTATACATCTGTTCTAAGAACCCTAAGGTATTGTAAACCGTAAAAAAGTGAGGGAAATCGGTTTCCCTAACGCCCTTAGCTGGCAGTTAAACTTGAACGTTTGTAGAGAGTGGTTCGTTGTTAACAAATTTTGTTCGTTTTTAGCGTACTATAAAATTCTGATGGTATGTACTTTAAATTTGTATAAGAAATTTTCAATAAATAAAAGATAAAAATTAAAAAAAAAAAGTTTATTAGAGATCTGTAATTTTTTTGCTTTAGGCGTATGATGAGTGGTATACATGCCCGGGGGCTGACCGTCTCGTTTGAGTACAGACTGCATAGGTGGCTTAATGTCTAGTTTTATAGGAATAGGTTAGGTTGAAAAGCGGTAGGTGGCAAATTTTGTCACCCCGAACCTCGCCATTTAGCATTAATTTGATTTTTTCTTTATATCACTGTGTAAAGCTATTATAGTTGCTAATAAAGACTGTTATTATTATTATTATTATTATTATTATATAGTAATAACTAGAAAGTCCGGAGACGTGCGACACGAACTCAATAATTTTTTTTTAGAACCGTGCGTAGTTCTACATAAGGACTTAGTCGCATTTCTTCGGGATAGGAAGGACGAGAAGAAGCTACTCAGTCATTATATTGCTGAGAAATTGAATCTAGATGTTTCTAGAGATAATCCCGTTTTAAAATCCTTAAAACCCATTGCCCAAAACTTTATAACAGCGTTCAATAGAAAATGGAAACAAAGCGGTCGTCACCAGAACAATTTTTGTAAGCAGAGCAGTAAATGTAGGCCAAAAAAATCTTTCAATGAAAGCAGTAAAAGATCTCAACAACGAATTGCTAAAAAAATACAGATGGCCATTCACCAGACATCCTTACTTTTGCCACTCAAATGTCTTTATATGCGTCAGGTAGTAGAGATGCTGCTCATGTTTTGAGAGATATTACTCAAACGTCCCCAGTTATCTTTTGTTGGTGCTCAGACGAAAACAAAACCTTATACACCTGAAGAAACGTTAGCATTTTATATTGAAAATGATTTAACTTACCACAAATACAATAACTTCAGAAAAATGGTAAGAGCAAAAGACGTGAACATATTTCCTACATATAAAGACTTACTTGTATCAAAAAAAGCTTGCTACCCCATAGACTCCGCTATAAAGGTAACAGAAGTAAGTGCAGAAATAAGACTTTGTGCACTGTTACAGCCTACTATTGAAATGATATTTTCTGCGCAAAAGGAAGTGTTATACGATCTTGAAGAAACCAATTTCAGTTTCACATTCAAATGGGGCTGTGATAGTAGTAGTGGACATAGTCTCTATAAAATGAAATTTTCTAGTGGCGAAGAAGAAGATATTGAAGGAAAAGATTCAGATATTTTCCACATGTCACTGGTGCCATTACAATTATTTTTAAATAATAATAAAAAACATATTATTTGGAATAATCCAAGACCTTCATCTACACGATTCTGTCGACTGGTGAAGTTATTATTTAAAAAAGAAACAACAGATCTGACTAAACAAGAAGTCAAATGGATGACGGACCAAATAAATAATTTAAAAACTTTTTCCGTGAATATTGAAGGCAAAAACTTTAACATAACATCTCATGGCATTCTACAAGGTACAAAACTTTCCACAAAATGACGTACAATAAATGTTAATAGTATACACAATAACATTAATAAGCATTTTACATTAAAAATGTCACAATATATCGAGCTAAATAATTTTGGCGCGCTAGAATGTCAATTTGCAACACTGTGCACCGCCTCCTCTATTCCTCGGACCACATACACAATTGGATGGCAGAGGAAATTTACGAAACTGTTGTATTAACAATGAGTTTGGTATTAATGATGAGTTTGTTATTAATGATGAGTTTGTGACTTCGATAAATATTGAAAATTCTAAAAAAGCTAGAGAGTTAGTAAGAACGCATTGAAATATGTGTTCTGTTTCAACCCCACAATTTGCATTCACCGCGTAGGTCACCAAATGAGCCAAAATGCTCTCGTCGGGAATATTTGGCAAATTTTTCATTCGTCCTAGCTAACAGGATCTGCATGCAGAAGTGATTTAAATAATTTCGGGACTTTATGCTTCGATTCGAGCTTGGCAATCGCCCAAGACCGAGATAAAGAGTTGCATTGTTTGGGGAACTGCAGCGGTAACCACTCTCGTTCTATCGCCGCAGAAATCTTAATAGAATCGCATTGTGTCGATATAGTAGGACTCTGCAATTTGGCGCACCGAAAAAGAGATGCACTGCGAAAAGAAAGCTGTCAGGGGTTATTTATCCTTTATTTAATTTAATCCTGTATGCACTCCAAGTTATAAACAAAGATTTCGTAAACCAAAGTGGTTTGAAAGAGGTGAAGACAAAAGACTGTAGCATGTAAATGATAAATAAAAATCGGGGAACTCTGGGGAAACAAAGGCACGAGACAAGAATATTTAAAAACCGAGTTATACAATCCGCGCTCGCAGAGGAATGGGGTTGTTTTATACGTATCCGATTTTAAAATTAAATTTCGACCCGTCTAACGAGATTTTCTTTCAACGCACCAATAAAATTAAAGTGAATCCCAAAAGGAACAAAACAAAGTGGGATGTTTAGGGGGAGAGGGCCACAATAACTTTTCCCGAGTTTCCCAAGGAAACTCGGGGGCATAGAAAAATGATCCTCCTTTTATATTAGATTTCGAGGGGCATCATCCATTATAGATTAATCCTCTTATAATGCACCCTGCCTACAAATTTCAAAACTAAAGAAATGCAAAGAAAAATAAGATTGTAAAAAAAGAAGATTGTAAAAATAAGATTGTAAATAAAAAGATTGTTTCCAAAAAAAAAAAAAAAACTGAGAATGCTTCCAATTTACGAAAGGGCCCTTCTGGTGTTCCATGCTTGTAATATTATGATTACTCTCAGTGGCTGTCATCGAGCGCATCTGTACACAAGTGTGCTATATATTTCAGGGCAAGAGGGGAGACCATTCCCTGCTCCAATTTGTTATGCGCACGTAAAAATGTTACTGCAAATGAATGCTGACGCGAATGAGGGCAGTATTTAGGGGAAAAATTGAACATTGGTTGGCAGCACAATGTAATATTCAACCTGGAAATAATGAAGTAATCAATTGAAATAACGTCTCGACAAAGAAAACCTCACATGCGTTTTATTTCAAAAATATTCTCGAACTACAAATGGACCCTGTACACAGTCCGTAGTACCAACTTGACAATTTGGTCAAATTGAAATTGGTACGACTGGCTGAGAGGCATAGAATCCCTTCCACGCGACGTTTACATAAGTCAGGTCTACGATAAAAGGCAAAAGTTAAATTGTGACAAAGGATCGGGTGATTTCTTGGTTTCAGTTTTACATCGCACATATCTTTCTACCCCCTTTCCGCTTTCCTCCTGCTTTTCTCCCTTTCCCGGCTGCTCCTTTCTTCCCTTTCCGAAGTCCTTTCTTCCCTTTTTTGCCCTTTTTCTTCTTTGGGTACCTAGGCGCTGCGCAAGCCATGCAACGAAACTTCTGCTTGTCATGGTCGTTTAAGGAACACCATTGTTTTGCTCCTTCAACGGCTATCTTAACAGCAGGCCAATCGCAGTGCTTCACCCTGAACACCCTCAAGTAGTTGAAGAACGGATTGGGCGTTATTTTGCCAGGGTTGCAACCATTTCCATTGCAGGAATCTTTACCATTACCCTCCTTTTCTCCGCGACTTTTTCTAGATCCGCGATCACTTTTATGACTCTTCTTGTGGCTCCTCTCACCATGACCTTTCCTGCGGCCACAATGATCTCCTCCGCCACGTCTTTCCCTATGACCTCCTCCACCATGACGCCCTCTCTTTCGTGAAGAATCCCCCTTTTCCCTTTTTTCTTTTCCTCTATGCTTTCTTTCTCTTCCGCAATCTTTACCACCTCCATGATTCTTGCAAACACTTTCAGTCCTCATATGCTTGCACAACATTTTCCCGTATTTGGCACATTCCGCATGGTGGCCATTTTTATGGTCTCCCTGTGTACCACATTCATCTCCACCTCGCTCTTTCCCATGCCGTTCTTTCCTATGTCTTCCATGACCGTTCCGTTCTTTTCCGTGGTGACGTCCCCTGCGATGCTCTCTTCCTTTCTCTCCATGCCTCCCTCTCCCATGTCTCCTTTCTCTTCCTCCTCGTCTCTCACACTTGTCTCTTCTGCTACCCCGATCTCCTCTACTGCTTCTTCCATGTTTCCTCCCGTGTTTTCCCCCGCCGCTCCTCTCTCCTTTCTCCCTTTTGTGCCTCCTCCCACCTCCTCCTCTCCTTCCTCCTCGCTCGCACTTATCCCTACTCCTTTCTCTTCCTCGATGCTTACCCTTCCCCTTGCTCCTTTTTTTATCCTTTCCCCTATCCTTACTTTTGACACACTTGATAGTACAATGCATTTTACGAGTGAGACCTAGTACTGAGAAATTTTCAACGGTTTGAGCCTAAAAGTTTGAGTTCTGAGCGCAGATTTAGAAGTTCATTCTGGATTTATCTTGGTTGTCACATGACAAGAGGATTTTGACACTGGTTTTCATTTATTTAGGGTCCCCTAACGATCTCTGCCTTCTGCCATTCATTTCAGTAAACATTACCTTTTGTTTTGTGCACCTTATTATTTTCAGATATCTCTCGCGAACAGATTGTAATAAGAAACAACTACATTTCATGTACACCAACAAACATGTCATTCCAGCAAGACGTTTATCACAAGTCTAAAGAGATTTCAGCTCGATAAAAACTATTAGAAATGTTTATTGAGACAATTTATTTAATTAAAGGTATGTATATAGAAAACAAAACGATTCCACCTTTAATGGGAAGTCTTTAATAAATTATACATATTCCAAACATTACCCAGATGCAAAAGAAAATTTATCAAATAGAAATCGCAGGTATATTAAACGAATTTAATTTAAAACAGTTTAAATTTACAGTAAATTCTATAAAATAATGAAAATTAAGTAACTCATTTTGCATAATCTATCACGGAAATAACTAACTTTTCTCGATGTTGTACCTACGTGTAGATAGTCAATGCGTCGAGTTTTTTTTTAGAACAACGAAAAATATTTTTTTTCTTTAAATAATAATACATTTGAAAAAGGACTATCTACCAACAATCTATGCCAATTTTTAATTTTCATAAAAAAAATCACTAGTATGCACATACTTTTAAAAGTTAGAGATTCGGTATGCTTCTTGACTATTAAGATTTACCTAGGATTCGTCTCTGTAGTTTAAAATAATATTTTAATTTCCATGTATTTGCCCTCTGACGAATCAACCTGTGTCCCGAAACGAAATAAATCATGTAAATTAACTAAAGGCTCCATATATAAAATTCGGTATAAATTTCTTTGTATTTTGGGTAGGTAACCAATATTTAACATTAATAGCGTCTTTTGGAAATACTTTGAAAACGATTTATGTAAGACACTGAAGATTTTAAAATAAGGTAAATATTTAAGATACTAAAGGTTTGAAAATATGCTAAAGAAACCTAGGGCTATCAAAACACTAAAGGCTTAAAAATAAGCTAAAGAAACCTAGGGCTATTCATTTTAAATTAATTAAGACACTAAAGATTTGAAAATAAGCTAAAGAATCCTAGGGCTATTAAGACACTAAAGATTTGAAAATAAGTAAAAGAATGAAGACAATAAAGGTTTAAAAATAAGCTAAAGAAATCTAGGGCTATTCATTTAAAATTAATAGATATTACCATTAAATATAGTGTATATAAAGAAGGCCAATCCCCATATTATATTATGTCCCAAATTAATGGAGTTTTTCACCTGTTGCCATCTATGATCCAACGCCGTTAGTAAAGTAATATTAACCTCAATGATAAAGAGCAGTAGCTAAGTTATCGGCCATTTAAAACGCAACATAACCTAGTTCTTGGAACAATTGTCACATTTGACAAACGCATCGTGCAATTTGCTTATGAAAACCGCTGACACTGAATGCTATTTTTGATTGTTCTGTCAGAAGGAGATGTTTTGCGAATTGTTCAGAAAGGTATCTGTAAAACATTTATACCAACCATACTTTCCGTCATCAAATTTCGGTAATCACCGCTGTGTGCCACCACTTTCGCTCAGACAGTAAAAAGTGGAATTTCTCGCCCATAGGATTGACCTTCTTTATATACTCTATATTCAATGATATTACTATAGGTTTGAAAATAAGTTAAAGAAACCTAGGGCTATTAACATACTAAAGATTTGAAAATAAGCTAAAGAATTAAGACACTAAAGATTTGAAAATAAGCTAAAGAATGAAGACACTAAAGATTTGAAAATAAGGTAAAGAATTAAGACACTAAAAGTTTGAAAATAAGCTAAAAAAACCTAGGGTTATTAAGACATTAAATATTTGAAAATAAGCTAAAGAATTAAGACACTAAAGGTTTGAAAATTAGCTAAAAAAACCTAGGGCTATTAAGACACTAACGATTTGAAAATAAGCTAAAGAATTAAGACACTAGAGATTTGAAAATGTGCTTAAAAAAACCTAGGGCTATTAAGACATTAAAGATTTGAAAATAAGCTAAAGAATGAAGACACTAAAGGTTTGAAAATTAGCTAAAAAAACCTAGGGCTATTGAGACACTAACGATTTGAAAATAAGCTACAGAATTAAGACACTAAAGGTTTGAATATGTGCAAAAAAACCTAGGGCTGTTAAGACACTAAAGGTTTGAAAAGAAGCTAAAGAAATCTAGGGCTATTAATTTAAAATTACTTAAGACACTATAGTTTGAAAATAAGTGACAAAAACCTAGAGCTATTCATTTAAAATTAATTAAGCCACTATGGGTTTGAAAATAAGTTAAAGAAACTTAGGGCTTTTATTTTAAAATGAATGAAGACACTATGGTTTGAAAATAAGCTAAAGAAACTTAGGTCTATTAATTTAAAATGAATTAAGATACTATAGGTTTAAAAATAAGCTAAAGAAAGCTAGGTCTATTAATTTAAAATTAATGAAGACACTAAAATTTGAAAATAAGCTAAATAAACCTAAGGCTATTATTTTAAAATGAATTAAGACACTGTAGTTTGAAAATAAGCTAAAGAAACCAAGGGCTATTAATTTAAAAGTATTTAGGACACTATAGGTTTGAAAATAAACTAAAGAAATCTAGAGCTATTAGGACACTAAAGAATAAATTAAAGAAACGTAGTGCTATTAAGACATTAAAAGTTTGAAAATAAACTAAGGAAACTTAGGGCTATTAAGACATTAAAGGTTTGGAAATAAGCCAAAGAAACTTAGGGTTATTAAAATACTAATTTTTTTAAAATAAACGAACGAAAGTTGGGACTTTTAAGACAGATTTCCTTAGCTTATTTTCATATATTTAATGTCTTAATAGCCATAGTTTTCTTTATCTTATTTTAAAACCTTAACAGTGTTCTTCATAATCAAAGACTAACGTAGGTCTAGTTAGACCGTCATAAGTAGTTGTCAAAAGATTTATAACCTCAAAATTTAGTATTTACGCGGATGCCCGAGATTTCGTACAACGCGGTTTGAACCTGATTAAGTGTATTTTATGAATAATACGGTTTCCATTTTATTCAAAAACAATGATTAAATCTGGTTCAAACCGCGTTATACGAAATCTTGGTCATTCGCGTAAATACAAAATTTTGAGGTTATAATTTTTTTGACAACTACTTATGACGGTCTAACTAGACCTACGTTAGTCATCGATTATGAATAATACTGTTAATGTCTAAAGAGTCCTAGGTTTCTTTAGCTTATTTTCGGGACCTTTACGGTCTTGTTCTTAAAAAAGTTAGTCCTGGGTTTAGTTAGTTCGAGTATTAGCGGTTGTTAAAAAATTATAACCTCAAAATGTACTACGTTCGCATATGAACAAGATTTTGTACAGCCGGATTTAAACCCAATTTAAGCGTATTTTATGTATAATACAGTTTCAGTCTTATTCATTTAAAACGCTGTATAAAGTTAAGTTACCTTTTTAATAAAACCATGCAGCTTAGACGCAACAACAACTTCTTCATTTCGGTTCCCTGTCACACCTTTCGCGGCTTTGAAGCATTCGTGATTAATCGAGATTTGCGTTTAATTGAGACGTCAGTAAAACTGTATCGGTTGCCAGGAATTAATTAAAGCGTCACCTAAGATTTATGTTTTGTGGCGAACCAAAAGTAATTTGAATAAAAAAATCCCCCAGAAAAATCTCTTAATAAAATCCAGAGCTCGGCCGAATTGAAAAAGTGATTTATAAACCATTATTTCTGGCGACAGTTTCGTCTCTCATATCCTGAGAGCATTGCCCAGGGCACTAGATGTGAAATATGGAAAATGGGGGGGGAGGGGAGGGGGGGTACCCCTCGCCTCTCTTGATGTACTTTGCGCGCGTTAGAGAGAAAAACTTTCGCATCAGAACTCATTTGTTTATCTGAGGGTGTTATTAATAAAATTAGTCACAGTAGCCGGGGGATATCAAATATAAAAAGAGTTTTTCTCAAATTTCGTTCCATTTTAATCCCAAACCATATTTTATATATATATACAGGGCGTTTCAAAATTACACCCCTTCCTTTACACCACATATAGTACTCACCAAAAGAAGCTGAAAAGTCCCTATTGACCCCTGTCCGATCTTCAACCCCTAGGGAGATACAGCCCCTCAA
>JAWQRP010005438.1:0-10682 GCA_033557875.1 Quadriops clusia
GCACATGTGTTGTCTAATCATATACCAATGTACTAACACTCAAGTAGACGTAATAGACTACCACATTTAACAGATATTGGTAACAACGGACAAAACTTGGATAACCCTTTTGGTATCGTTTGTATGGATTTCTTCTATTGTATAACATCTACTATCCACCATCAACTGACTCAATCGTAATTGCTATCTCAGCAATTATATGATTACATACACATAATTTAAAAAATGTGAATAATATAGGTAAAATAGCAAATAATATTAAAATATTGAATACATGTATTTGTAATCTTTAATTTCACTAATTTAATTTGTAGTACATATTAAACGCTTCATTTCGGAAACTTCTTTTTCCGCTAATTATATGTATGATATATATGTGCACTCTTAAACGATATGACGTCTCACCAATCACAAAGCAGTTTTAAGAAAGAACATTTTATTTATATTTTAAAACAGAACAATATTAAATTTAACAGATAATTTCTTCTTGGCCAACGTGAGTCCAAAGAATTAAAAAAATAAATAAATTAACACTTGTAATGATTTCATACTTGTATTATCACTTCATGTTTTTTACCACAAGGAAAGCCAAAATGTTCACAATACTATGTATATTTTTTAAGAATGGATAACTATATATATATATATATATATATATAACAGATTCAAACGATTTTAAAAACGTTGTTCTTTTTTCTTCACAGATAATTTAAATAGCAACACAGAACTGATGCGTCGCTTATATCAATTTGATACTCAATGCCCGTCGGCGTCGTATGGTTAACAAATACTGTGTTTTAATGCCACACTCATTTACATATAGTCTCCGGACGAAAAATAAACAATTTAAACAAAAAATGTTTGCATTGACAAACAGCTAATAGATGGTAAAAGTAAATCACAATAGTTGAAAATGATGTTCGGATAACCGACGATTCGGATAACCGATGTTCGGATAATCGACGCTCTACTGTAATGTAATTTGCAATACATATTTGAATCAGTAGTATAGATGTTCCTTTTGTACGATTGGCAAACACTGGTTCATTTTACTACGAACTTCGTTCAGCAACATATTCACCGCATTCATTGAGTTTTTGTCTTGTTTCTAAACTCTATAGTCTTTATCGTAGAATACAAACTCGATCAGCCTCGGCTTGCTGGGGACAACTTATTTCATCAAATCAATGTCACAGGCACTTGTTTCTTTGGCTTTTAATACACATTGTCTATTATTTTTTTCTGCTCTTTCATTGCATGACATTGCCTCCTATAACGTTTACGTATATGCACATTCCACAGTTCTTGATTGTTCCATCGCATAACCTCACTTTTCGAAAATTCGCCAGATTACCCCAAAAGCTCCAAAATGCTATACTTTAACTAACTGTTAATGTATAATTTACACGTTTGGCCCATATTTAGGCCTCAATAGGGCTCTAAGACGTCTGACTCGTTCCTTCAAAAAATGATAGCGGCGTAGATGGTAAGCCGTCTGCGCTGGAGTTGAAATGTCAAAATTCCGACTTTCAGCTTCAAGGTTGTTGATACGGGGGGTACTCGCAACCCTTTGATACGAAACAAATTATTCGCTAAAATAAACGATTAGAGCAAAACAATAATTTATTTCGTTGCTTTTTAATTTTTTGATGCAAGTAGTTAAATTCTCCCTTACAAAACTCATTGATATTCTTTAAAATGCGATTTTTTCATAGTGGCGCAACCATCGATACACACTCACTATAGAAATCATATTCCTTAAAATGGGAAAATTACCGACGGGCGGACGGACGGACGGACGGACGTACGTACGTACGTACGTACGTTACAACGGTAATTATGTTTGATGACTAGCAGAGCCGTTCTTCGAGCAGATTAGAAATATATAAACTTTTTTTTACCTATGTATTAGCATCGTCCTATTTCCGACCTTCAATAACCGACACCAGAGATTACGATCACGACTTCTGGAAATTTAGCCAATGCCATGATTTCAACCTGGTAATTGTGTTCTTTAACGTGCGGGTGAATTATACCTACAACACACGGGACCCCCGGCCCTACATCGCTCCCGGACGATGAATCACATTTTTTCCTAATCAGAAAAATCATTAGAAGTTGATGTTTTTCTTCCTCCTTTATTTAAATTCTATTTTCATTAGTCTGTATTACAATTTTTTTACTTTTTTGCTAAATATTATGAGTTAAACTGTATGATAATATCTTCAATAATTGTCAAATAAATATATATGTACCTGGGATTAAGGTAGTTGAAACCCTGGACGTAGAAGAAAATAGTGGGTCGAATAGTTCATAAAATACTGGGTCTTTTTGATATTATTGTCGTCCACTATTTAAAAAAAACTTAGGAAATGGTTATATTTCTGGAAATATATCGAGCAAATTAAATGCTGAAGTGTCTTTTTTTAATAAACTTAATCAATAGCTCTTTTAGTTTATTATACAAAAGTCGACTAGTTAATACAATACTAGGTCTTTTTGACATTATTTTGTATTAACCAAAAAATTAAAGAATTGGTGAAAAAGTTCTGAAGGATGTCGAGCAAATTTGACGCAGGATTATGATTTCCCGATGAATTTAAATGAAGGTCCTTTTGGTTTGGTGAACAAAGGTAGGATAGTTTAGAAGATATACTGCCGTTTTGAAGTCATTGTCCTCAACTATACACAAAATCGGTGAAAAAGTCCTGAAGGATGTCGAGTAAATTTGACGCAGGGTATAGTTTGAATATTAATCATTAATTTAAAATTTTTCATGTTAGAGTTTTTCTATTAAAAAAGATGAAAATATTAAACTTTTCTATACTTGACAAATAAAATTCAGTGTTACTATTTAGAATTTTCAGCGAAAATGTACTTTATTACTGTTTTCCCTATTTAAGGTTCGAGAATATACGCCCGGGTTAGCGAAGTTTCAAACCGTTGCTGGAAACCGTTGCTATCGTCACCCTAATTTTAAAAATTATCTGTGTATTTTATAATTATTATTCAGCATCTTGAAAAACTATTAATTAAAGTAGTTGAAATTATCTAATTTAGAAAGCTAATATTTTCGGGAACACAACTACTAATATTAGTCAGTGGAATCTCGTTCAGTTCATCCGGCCTAAAATGTGATGAGACACGTTTACCCTCGTCATCTCATTCTCTATATGAATGTGCGAAGCATAAACATGTAATTTGTCCAGATCGCAGGGTGGCACGTCTGGTAGAAAGGCGATATTAGTGACACTATATTCAACGTGCAAACAGGTGAGGGTTCGTGAAAATTGTCCTCATTTCAACCTGCTTTCTCTTTCTCTTTTGCATTTGCACACGTCCATGATTAAGAGAGGATCAAGGACGGATTACATTTGTCCCATAATTTATACATATGCTTTGGGGAAACTTGTGATCCAGAAATTGCTTAATGTAAATGTATTGCTTAATTAGGAGGGTGAGGGTATAAATTTTCTAGCACCATTAGCCGAATATGCGGTTTGCGGTAGATTATTTAATTGGAGCATACAATTAAGAGCAATGCACATTTTTGAAGATATTTTCCTGGTTCAGAAATATAATATTTTATACGAAGGTGAAGCAGGGAAAATTTTGTAAAGTAACACTATAGAGTAATAAACAACGCAGTTTATATAACAACTACGCTCCAAGAAACTCGAGATGTCGTACGGCATCGCAACGTTCGTTCCAACTTTTCGCACTTCAGGTATCGTTATTTGAACCTCTGACATGAAGATTGATGTTTTGGGACATCAGTTTGTAATGTGATTTTGTTGTATACTTAAAAATAAATAGATTAAGAAAAGTTTGTAGAGGATTACGTATACGTAGTCACCATAAGAGTTTTTGTTGATCTTAACTTTTAGTATAAAAGTGATATTAGATCTCCATGAGAAACTTGTTTCATATACATACATATTTCATAATGTGTTGAAAATTACAGATTTCCTTTTACTTGTAGGTCGTGCAAGAGTACGAGAGAGCCGTTATATTCCGCTTGGGTCGCTTGCTCTCCGGAGGCGCTAAAGGTCCAGGTAAGTTATTACATCCTTCCTGTTGTCGCTCCTTCAATGTATTCGTCTTATTGGCTGAGTAGAGCTGGAAAGCGCTCACTCTAGGGACGGTATCGCGTTGAATTATCCTTTGAGCTTATTGGCAAGTTCTTATCTGATACACCTACTTACCGGCGAAAGAGACTGCAAAGGGAAAACAACTTATCATTTTACGCCAAATGGACTATATTTTTATTTCATTTCGCTCTCTTCTTCTCCACTTAAGATAAAATTCGCTTTGGATGCGGCAATGTTTTTATTTGGTGACATGTACCAAAGAGATCATTATTTTGTTACGGAATTCATTAACAACTCTACGAACTCCAATGTTTCTTTAACAATCCATGCTAAAGTTAATCATTCTTAAATTAACGTGAAAGTGATACAATTTTATATTTGTACGTATTTATTTTAATTAATAAACAGAGATAAAATGGGGGAAGTTACTTACTTAACATACATATACAATAGAATAAGAAAATACCATACCAATACCAAGTATGTATGTACCTATATCTATATGTTTAAATATTGAATGTGTCCGGGGAATGACCCCACAAGTTCATTGCCAAGAAAAGGAAAGATACGATGTGAATTAACATGACACGAACCCATTCAAAAGCTTTCGAAAGGGCAAAGGCCCCAAGCCATTACTTATGAGCACGTGCTCGGAGGATCTATGAACTCGCGTGGCTTTTGTGGATATACATTGTCTTTTCACAATAAGCATTTGTTGGATGAAGTGTGCTAATGTGTTCTTAGTTATTTATTTAAAAGGGTAAGAATGGGAACAGTCCTGTCGTAATATTATTCCAAGAGGAAAGTCCAAACAAAATTTTCGCAGAATTTCCCAGTTTGGCTTACTGAACGCCAACGGCACGGAAGTAAACCATTTAATACTTCGTAGGGGTTCAAAGGAAATGCTTGTTACAGCTCTTTAAACTAGAGGCTGCATTGTAATATTTCTTCCGTGTAAATAATAAACGAAAATCCGATTTTTACTATAGTTCAAAAAACTCCAATCCGGGAAACTTTTCATCTGATATCTGCTATAATACAGAAACTAAAGTTAAAACAACTTTGAAATAATCGAAATTTATTTGGACTACTCGAATTGATAGTTCATGTCTTTATCCTGCAATGGAGGCTTGACCTTTTGGTTTCGGGCTTACATACAATACAATACAACCGCAGAGGGTAGATTGCTCCAACACGTGAATTCCATTAGATATTGCCGACCACCCTATCTAAGCTTTTCCCGATGTTGTGCAATTTCACCACAGCGCAAGCGAGCAACTGCTGCCGTTGATGAGCGTGGATACGGGCATAAAAGGAATGTGGATGATAGCTGCGTTAATAATAGAAAAAGCTTGTCCTTTAATTAATTAGAATGTGCTCTCTGGAAAGACACAAAAGGCCGTAAAACTCATATAAAATTCCTTGGTGTGAGTATGATTCTTAGAAAACTCAATTAAGGTTTATTACCAATCAAAAGAAGACTATTACAATTACATCACACAATCAGTAACAACCATTTGGAGATAAAGATTATTGTGAAATGGCAACTACGCGATATTTTTCTTTTAATCATGTATTATACGTATTTACTACTAATTCAACCAAGAAATATGTAGGAGAATCTTTCTTATTGTAAATATTTAGAATTGATTGCTGAAGTGCCCAAATGAAAATAAACTTTCCTAGCAAGAAAGCACGTAAAGCAAATAAGAACTTCCGAACATCCTTATGTTTGCAGTATAGTAGGCCCAAATCTTGCAATAAGAACTAAAGCTTTTAGCTATATTGTTCCTGAGTAGAGCGCTAGTAATATCAATTAATTGAAGTGGAATATCCGCCTGCAATAACTAAACAAGTCGTAAACTACAATTAAGCAGTAATGCTGTAATCGTACCAGATTGTGTCTGAGAAAGGCCAGAATTGGCTGATGTAACATTGAAGTTAATAACGGTGTAGCTTTCTTAAAGTAATTACGTAACTCTGGGGAGTTGAGGAATGCGCAAAACTCTCGGTTCAATTATTGTGAACAAAGGATGAAATAGAGGGTGGCTGGCGGACTGTGGCCTTGAAATAGCGAAGCGCCTGCACCGCCAATGTGGTGGCCATTTGGGAGAATGCACTAGAAAGCTAAATTCTTTTGCTAAAAAACAACAACTGCACTGTGGGGAAGTAGACGCTTTTATGGAAAGCGGCCTTTCAAGTGAAATTAATGGGACGATATTTAACATGCATTTAAAGCAACCAGTACGTATTTAACTTTCATTATTCCATTCTTTGTCCATAAATAATGCCACAGAATATTGGGATTAAGAAAAGTAGGCAGACGTTTACGCCGGAAGACACGTCCCGTGAAAGATACTTGCTTTCTAACTCCCCATTGGGATCCTTTGTAGAATACATAATTAGTTAAGCATAAGTTTCTTTGCAGCATTGAATACAAGGGTTGACTTGTAATATAAAGTTAATTAATGGGCCATTTTATCAATTTGGGATGGAATGACAGAGGGAGAGGAAATAAGCTGATGTATCTGTGTCTGTGTGTGGGACACATAAAAAAACTGACAATGAAATAGTATAGGACTGTTTTTGTGTTTTTTTACTCTTAACAAATTAAGAAAATAATGCTTTGTCAACTGATATGCCTGAAGGGGAATGTGATAACTACGCACAAGGGTTCTTATTAATCAGATTAAAGGGGAAACTGGAAAGAATCCGATCTGGCTTCTCAATTCCACCGAAAGGACTATAAATATTTCATCATTTAAGAAGAGAATAATCGCTAAAAGCAAACGGTAGGAAAGTGAAATTATACACCACCACATCATAACAGTGGCTTAATTTGACTTTCTTGCATAATTTAGAGGAAGCTCTTTCCAAGCACTTACATTTTTTACCGGACATTTTATTTATCTTAAAGATCTCCTTAACCTACTTCCACATTATTTTTAATTGCAGGTATATTTTTCATCTTACCTTGCATAGACGCTTACGCCCGCGTAGATCTGAGGACGAGGACTTACGACATCCCACCCCAAGAAGTAAGTATAGCCTAAACCTTTCTTTTACCGCTATCGTATTCTGCAGCAGAAAGTTGTAACGAAACTGACCGAAATCCTTGCTCCTAAAATTTGGTTTTACTACACATAAGTCCTGCTAGGACTCACCTCACATCCAGAAATTTTATTATAGGTGTTCTATATTTTTATGTTTTCCTAGAAAGTCGCTTTATCATTGGTATTTTATGTAAGACTCATCCTCGGACCCCTTATTGCTGCACCGAAACGACGCAATATCTCCTCGAGCTGCATCCCTTTTTACTTTTTGTCCTTTTTTTACAAGCTTTCTTTCGGAGAATACGATATGTTCTCCGTGGCATAATTTTCACGTTTATTATTTTCCAGCTACACGTGGTGTACGGGGTTTGGGAGGCATATTCCTAATCCTGGTTTAAGGATAATTGGCTTCTAGCGTAATAGGGTTAGATAATAAACTTCACCCTAGTTTTTTAAAGGGTTTATCAAACTTTTTACTTTTTAAATCAGGACGTGTCCCTAGCTTCCACATAGTTTCCTCTTTTTAATAGACTTATACTCTGTAATGAGATTACGGTTTAAAAGTGATTTAAACGTCGCGGATTATATGTTGGAAGTTTCGATGTTTGATGGCATATAAATTAAAAATTAAACGATGTACACGCGACAAGCTAGTTTAATTTTGTCAATCTCTTTAGAATTTAAAAATAATTTAAACTCATTTCTGTTTTACTTTCTTTATTTTTAGCTACATAAATATTCATTAGTTTTTACTCTTTACAGGTCTTAACGAAAGACAGTGTTACTGTCTCAGTTGATGCTGTAGTTTACTACCGTGTGTCCAATGCCACAGTTTCAATTGCCAACGTGGAAAATGCTCATCATTCTACAAGATTACTCGCCCAAACAACCCTTCGCAACATTATGGGGCAAAGGCCATTGCATGAAATACTTAGCGAGAGGGAGAGTATCTCACAGCACATGAAATCACTTCTGGATGAAGCTACAGACTCCTGGGGAATTAACGTGGAAAGAGTAGAAATGTAAGCCTAAGCCATAATATTCAAATTTGCAATTTCTTACAATTTTATAGTAACACGTGGCACACCGATTAAATGTCAATAACAATTCATGTTAAACTTTCATTGGGCGAAATTTTTGAATGCGTTTTCAGTGTTTTATACCTATTTTCCTAATAACGTTTACGGGTGAATGCATAAAAAAGATTTATTTATGGGTATTTCATCCCCGGCGAAAATTTACTTTCTGGGTTTTGAAGTTATTTTCTTTTACTACGCCATAGCTGTTCGTATCCGATTTTATTATTTAACGGTGCTCTAACGTAACACAGCAACAAACTTTTCCAATTTAGTTCTTTGAATATATGCACCACGTTTTTTATTTTTTATCGCGGAATAATGCTATATATTTAGAAAAAGCACCTCATGAAATAACGCTGACGTCCGTTTTCAAGAAACGAGATGCTATTTAATTTATGGAACGGCACACTTTCCTCTATCTCTCTCTTTCTCTGTCATAACTTTGAAGTTTATGGCAACATTAAAAACTCGATGGATGAAATAAAGAGAGAGACGTTGAAATATAATTATTCTTCTCTTTGAAAGTATGATGAGTCTCGCTTTATAGGCATTAATTTTTATTCCGCCCTGGCCGCAATTTTTTTAATAAGGTTTTAAATTAAATTGGGTGGGAAAATTTGAGATAGGTTTATTAATAAGTATAATTTTCTCGAAACTTCAAGAATATTAATTTCCTTCTTTCTCAATAAAATATTACTAGATAACGAATTAAGCAAAGAATGATTTTACTGAATTTTTCATTACGTTGCTCGGACAATTACCGATACTCTCTTTATCTCCAGAAAGTTTTCAAAAAATGAAATTTAAGCGGCGTAAATAGGACATAATTATAGAATAAAGTCCGATCATATTTCGTCTTAACTACACTTTAGTGAAATATTAAACTAAACACCATAAATTTTTTAACTTCAAATTTGGAAGCCACCCAGCTTTAGAGTTATCTTTCTAACATATTGCAAGTTTGCTAGAAAATATAAAGAAGTGCAATTTATTACAGCTCGAAGCTCAGTCTGCCAGCTTATACCCCAAAAGAAATACTGTTTATAAATATTGTGGAAGTTTAAAAAAGTTTTCGTTGTATTAACTTTGAACAAACGCTATAGAATTTTATAGGTATGTAATACTAATTTATAGGAGTGGCAATATTTATTTGTGTATGAAGCACTAAAGTTCATAAAGGGATTTCGAATAAGCTCTTATCATATTTGAAATAAATACAAAAATATGCTCTTGCAAAGGTGCTAAGGTAATGTATATGTATGATAGGAAGAAACGCATTTTCTCCAACGCCGTAGAATATATCACTACTTAGAGGGCTAGTCTCACGGAGTTCTCTTTGACGTCAGGATATGCCACTCTAAGCATAAATAACTTGATAAACGACTAAACACGACGTGGCTTGCTGTAACCCAAGAATATTTTCTCTGCAACTTTCATCACATTACGTGGAATGCTGGTTATATACGTTTAAAGGTTTTCCGAGTCATGTAGCCCAAGAAGAATATTTTATGTTAGTCGAGCTTTACTCGCAAAGCAATCTTCTTAAAGGGCAATAAAATGCTATGGAATTTTCCGGAAATGTGCGTGTGTAACAAGTATAGTTGGAAAAATGAATTTGATTGTAAATATCATTTTTATAACGTTATTACCATTACACATTTTTGGTATTATTGCAGTTAACAATTGAGAAATTACCTATTATCTACAAACGGGGAGAGAAAACGAGGACGTTTAAGATCGCGATTACTTAGGCGAAAAGGGGTAGTTGTGTGGCAGTTACGAGTTAACGACAAACAGTTTCAAATCAACCGTTTCAAATTGTTCATTGGTTAAGCTAATAAAATTAACGTTGAACAAAGAAACCTGCCGGATATACTATGATCATATTACATAAACATTCTTTCTTCAGTTATTATAATAATTTATGACAATTAATTTGAATTAGAATTGTCTGGAAATTACTTAAATGAGGTTGTTGCAAAATAATGGGTCGGTATGATGTAATTCTATTTTTTTGTCTATCCTAGTCAGGTCGTAATTATTTATATATATACGTACGTATTTTATGAGTTTGGGTATTTAGACCAAAAAAAGATGGAAACGTTTTCTAGCACGTTTTATTAATCACGCCTAATATTTCGTCACCAGTTCGTGACTTCTTCAGACATACTTTCTGAAGCATTTAAAGAATTTAATATATATAGGGTAAAAGATACATTCGAGTTTGCTACAAAAGTAAATGGAAGACAAGTAAGGGAGAACCACATCATAGTTTCATATGATGCTGTGTCCCTATTCACGAATATACCAAAACAATTAATTGTGGATATAATACACCAGAAATGGGACTTGATTAGTGTTCATACATCGATGCCGATACAATTGTTTACAGAAATTATAGAGTTTTTGTTTGACTCTACCTATTTTACATTTGGAGATAACTTCTATCGTCAGATATT
>JAWQRP010005439.1:0-10681 GCA_033557875.1 Quadriops clusia
GTTTTCAGATAGATCATTTTATTTAAATTTTAAAACAGAACTATATTAAATTTAACAGATAATTTCTTCTTGACCAACGTGAGTCCAAAGAATTAAAAAAAAATAAATTAACACTTATAATAATTTCATACTCGTGTTATCACTTCATGTTTTTTTTGACAATTAGAAGATTTCTGCTAGTAATTTCACATTCATTGTCATTAAGCTTGTTTCCGCAACATACAAATATATCACATCTAATCTCATTACTACAAGCATTTGCACATTTTGTACTATACCTTTAGTAATATTTAACGTGTTTTAAAAACTTAAAGAGTAAAATGTAAAATTTTGCACCCCTATATTAATATATTTAAACACAATATATGAGAAAGTCGAGTGGAGACCATGTCATATTTTTGTAAGAGGTGTCTTATCACGACGTCCGTGTTTCAAGTACTCGTTGCAAGGTTGTTTTTCATACAGGAAGAGTAATTTTCTAATTGAGCGAACTTGATTATTATCTTCTGCATTATTCCACCGATAAAGACCTCTACGATAGATAGTGATTGCGATATAAAATTATCGAAAAAATTCTATTAATTTACATCCCCATAACTAATCCGCCACACTGGATTGTATTCCATTTACTCATGCACTTTGCAATTTTTAACCAACGGATAACTTAAATAAATATGTATTCCAAATTCAAGTATTTCGCAAATGTAAAGTTTTCTCTATCGGGAACTATTTCTGAAACATGAAGGTCTACACCCTCGAAGATAACACGTGTACTGATAGTAAATTTATTTAAAAAGATTTTTTGGCGAAAGTGACAGCACTGTCTGCACTTTAAATTGATAAAGAGGATAAAAATGGTTTCCTCGATTGTAGGAAATTCCACGCTAAGTCATTCTAAGCTATTTCTGAATCATGCATAACCCATAATAGCTTTCCTCAAAATGGTCTACTTCAGAAGTAGACCATCAGCAGCGGCCCACAGCATTATTATTCATCATTTCGTGTTCAATTAGGTAAGTGACTTACGTTTCCGTGAGCTGTAGTCTTCAATTTTAAACGCAGTGATTTACGATGGCTGTTTGATATGAAAGCGCTTTTTATTTACTGCCCGCGGATTACGGTTACAAGTAATTCGAGAGAGAGAATTTCAAGAGAAGACCAAGTAAGGACTTAGTTAATCATGCGAAGAATTTACGTAAATTAGAAGAACGCATGTAGCACATGTCTTTGACTCGTTAGTCTTGGGACTCCGGATTATAAACATACCGACCATTATATTAATTGCGTGACCCAGTAATTTTACACTTAAAGCACGAAGGCACTTCATAAACTTCAAAAGAACTTGCATTTTTTATTTCTCGCTTGCGAACGTGCCGAATAATGCGCGAAATACACGCTTCTTTATGTTGACCTCTTTGCATATGTTTACTTCATCTATCTACGTGTATTGTTCACATTCGTCTGTTAATCCAGTCTCAATCTAGCCCGGACGGATCCTTTAATTTCTACAAATAATTTGTACTTGCACAATAAAATAGATTTAAACAAATTTGTTTGACAAATTAGTTTATTTATTTTCCCCGCCCACGATAACATTAGCGTTAATTACATTTGTGTGCCACATTTCAACAATGCTGCTACCATACCGGATTAACAACCTCACGATAACCTTTCTCCCTTCGACGTCAAAACGACTTACAGCATCTTCTATAGAACTATTATAACAACTAATCTTCCATAAATTAGTTCAAATTTATATCCTTGTCAGCATTTGACAGGTTTAAATGTAAACATATATGTAGCAGTTTATTCTTCTGATGTTTACCTAATATATGAATAAGAGACCTCACGGTTAGATGAAACCCTTGGAGAATCCAGTGCTGGATGGATCGTCCCACTACAGCCGCTAAAATATCCGAGTACAATAGACCCATAATGTAAGTTTGACGATTGAAAAATGAATATGTCAGGTGAAGTGGATTACGACTCCAGATGACTCTTGATAAAAGTTTTCTCGGGACATAAACTTTGTAGATCATTTCAACATTGCGGAAGTAAATGTGATGCAATAAATAGATTATTCAGATTCACAATCGGTACTTCAATCCTGATAATTCTGAAACTCAGTTATTCACTGTCTGCATTTTCAAAGACGCCTAAATAGTTGTTGGTGTTAATTATAATCAGTATCAATGGCATGCCATGGTAATTTACTTCTCTAGAAATGATACTAGTAAGCTTTGATTCCAGTCGAAAAGATTTAATAATAGATTTAAAACAGTCCGGTAATTAGACACCTCGACTGCATCGCCACACTTCAAATCTCTTACATACCTATAGGCTCTAAGAAAATGTTATAATGAAATAATTAAGAAAGAGCCCGCGGGCATAGTTTCGATATAAATAGTTTGAACATGACCTGATTTTAAAAGTTAATATATTCCTCGGTTTTCATTGTTACTTCGCATCTGTATTTTACATATGATTATAGGATACTTTAGACGCCGCGCTTTCAAGTCTCCTTGCATATTTTAAATGCCTTTTCTTCGGTTGCACACAGAATGATATTATAAATAAACATTGTTATTTTCTACTTGGATTAATTTTCTATAATAATGTTCTATTGATACATGCAAGAAATTTTAATAGACACACGCAACGTTCCTTATTTAGAATTAAATTGATTGTTGCCTCTGGGCGTTTAGTAACACCACAGTTAGGACGTTTCCTTAAAATTACCCTGGCTTAATACCTATTGGTCATTTATAATTTTTTTTGATGATAAGAATACTGAGTATATAACAAAAGTAATTTCCGTCACACCAACTTAAATTTTTTTTAATACAGCCATAGTGTACGAACACATTGAGTTCATCAAACCTTTTTCAATTACTTTTACATTGAATTAATGGGAAAGTTCTCGATCCAACGCCATTTGTAACATTATATAAATACTAAAAGATGTAAAGTTAAAAAAAATACCGCACGAAACGCTACAATGCAAGAAATAGAAGGTTTAACATGCCGCCGTAAGATTTACATGGAGACTTCAACTGTGAGTAAGACCACGAACTCTATTGTCTTAAAGCATTCGTAAGTCAGCGGTTTACATTCTAATTTATATTATTCGGTCTTGTTAATAGTTCGAAAAAACAATACTTACAACTTGTTCATTGACCCTCTGGGCGCTTAATGCTGTTGTTATGCTTTAACAACTTTACTACCTTTATATAGGGATGATTTGTAGCCGGATGTCTAAACCTCATTCGTCTGCTCGTGTGCATAACTATACATTTGCTGCCTGTCAAATTAAACTGATCTCTATATTTCTTGCCGAGCTAGCTGTTATGGTATAAGCTAATAAATTTCATATTCACGACTTCAGGATTCTTATGATTTATTAGCAATATGTTGAGGACCAATGCGATTTTATTGCATTCACTGCAAATAACAAATAATAATATATTTTATTGCATGTTAAGTTAAGAAATTTAATTTATATATAATTATTTGCTTAAATCAACAACTCCACTCCAAACATAACATTAGAAAGAGTCGGGAAGTTTAAGATTTGCTTTGAAAGGATGTTGGTCTGCTTTTACAATAATTGTATTTTCAAATATAGTATCATTAAAACCATTGAAGGAGTTCCTTTTTAGGGAGCAAATCTCTTTCCCAGTTACAATACCGAGCGAATCAATAAACAAGGATATAATTCAGATCGTCGTGCACATTACGAGGATCGTGAGCGTCGAATTTTCCATATAGGCATAGATTTTGAAATGGTTGAAAGTTATCTATGAACTTTCTTTTGCATTGTTACGTACCTGCTAGGATAATATCGATTCTCGGCGTGCAATTCCGCCACGAAATTATGAACATTTAGTCTTACATGGCAGTAAATTTTACGGTTAAAATATCTCTATTATGCCCTCGCTTATATCACGCGCATTAATGGCGTGAGCCTTTGAACCTGCTTATTCAAGTCAGATTTCATAATGCAAGAATTTTCTGAAGTATGAGTTAAACTGACTGAGATCATTACTGCGATCGTTAAACGCTAAAATATAGTGCAAACAGTGCTCGTAAAAGGCGCGTGCAAATTCATAATATATAAACTAACTAAAATATAAATAACATTTATGAAAGATATTTTCCTATTATAGCCATGTATGTAAAGTTTAAGTGTAAATAAAATACAATCTAAACTAATAAAATTAATTAACCTTCACCAATGTAAAATATGTATCCTTTATTTGTATAAAAAACTAAAATTCCGATCCCCTTCTAAAAATATTGTAACATTTTTAAGAAAGGACAAAAATTCATCAAATAATTACTGTATGTATACGAAAGTTTTAATGCAGAAGATAGAAAATATATGTATTCCTCCTTCTTATATAAACAACTTCCTTATTTATGGCCCAGCACGGTAGCAGCTTACGTTCGATCCTAAGATCGCAGATAATATACGACATATTAATAATCTTCATTACGGAACTGGAGCAAAATAATTATGCTATGAATGTCACATGTAATACGTTGAGGGATAAAAATAAAGGGTGATTTACAGTCGGTCACGCTATGGTGGCCAGGTAGCGTGCGTTCCGGTAGATGGCAGCGTTTTTCCACATTGTTCCCGCTAATACATCATTTCCGGTATTCGACCCTATCTGTCCTTAATGCTCGCCTCTACTTTACTGGCTATAATTACATTTACATTATAAATTAGTTGAATACTCGTGTGCTAACATCGGCTTATGAATTATTTACCAGAGTGGGAACATTTGTTTATAAAAGCGAGCTTGACGTCGCACTGCAACTTGTATTTCACCTAGGCTTTATTTCAACATAGAATTTTCACTTCATTATTGTCATGTTTCACAATCATTTGAATATTCAGGTCTAGTTTGATTTACATCTTCTTTTTTTTGCTTTTCCTAACGTGCTATGCCACATAAGTGCCATTTCACTCCTGCAACACTGACAAAAACCGCAGTGTTAATTTATCTACTTTGTAAATCTAAAATCCTTCAAGGAATGTATTAAGGAACAAAAAAGTAATGTTTTTCAATAAAATACGCAGCAATTTGTTTCGCCTGAAAAAAGTATTTCCGCAGGTACTTTCTAATAATTTATACGTACTGTTATGTTTAAAATCGAAATGGTGACAGATTAATTGCAGGTGACATGAAAAATGAGAAAATTGCGGTTTATTTACCATAAATAGTGGAATTATAGAGCATTTTTGCTTAAATTACTATTTTCATTCTACAAGAGTGGTCTGAACACTCTGCTCTGTTTTGCATTATATATTAGTAAGAATGTCTGATATTCAAATCAATTCAATAAATAGTCGATAACAGATAATAAATTGTCGATATAAATTACGGTTTTTACGTTAAAGGCGCTAGATATGTGGCTATTAATAATTATAATTAACCAACGACACATGCGATTTTCAATGACAAACGTTTTGCAAAATTTAAAATCTTTGAACGGTTGATCGAGCAATTATGATAGATTTTTTGCCACTCAATATAATTTATTGTTAAACGCAACTAACGTAATTGCGCAAGAAGCTGTTGTACGTTGATGTATAGTTATAAAATTTTAAGGCATTAAAATCACTTTCTACTCGTCAAAGTTAAACCAAAACTATGTATTTTTGTCAAATTATCCGTTTACGATCAATGTTGGGCAACTGAACGCTGAATGTTGTTTTGCACAACAAAGTAGTGAAATAATAGTGGATGCCTGAAACTTTTTACCTTTAATATGGCTTTGTTGGTGGTGGCCTCTAGCATATTTCTTCTATATAACTTTCTATTACAAGTAGAAGTTTTTATGGACTAATTTAGCCTTTAGTGCTTAGTTGTTACAAAGGTAGGATAGATTAAACGAAATATATTACTACTTTTAAAATTTAAAAAATTAGTTAATTTTTTGATAACATTTCCGTTTACACATAAACCGTTAACGAATGAATAATTGTTTACTGAAAAAATCCTTGCGAAAGTTTGCGTTATGTTAAAAATGAGTGCTTTTGGGTAGACAGCAGTTAAGAAATCTTTAAAAGTGTTAAAGTGAAACTTTAAATCATATGGTGAAACAGCACCTAATAATAATAGCTAACATCAATCACAAATATTTCTCAAGCAGTTTGAACTAACATCACTCTAATTCAGCGAATAATTGCGATATTTTTTTAAATTTTAGTTCGTTAACCTTAGTTCTCAAAGAAACAGCAGAACCGATGGATAATGCCATCATTATATCTTTAATGGTATTTTTTCTACTGTTGCTGACAAGAGAAATTCGGCAAACTGCATAGCAATTTCACCTCAATGGCCAAGAAAAAATTGGACAAAGTAACAATCGGACGTTGATTTTGAGGCCGCGAAAATTAGGTCATTGGCCCCGCCCCGCCCTTTGTGCTCAATTGACGATTACATTTCCATATATTTCACCAGCCCGCCAGCATGAAATAATTCCGAACAAATCGATAATAAATAATTTTAGACCTGACACTGTCGCGGGTGAAATATTAGACGCATAAATCAATAACAGAAACAATTAACTGAAGTTATTACGGGGCATTAATTATGCTTTTCAGGCTTCCTTCAGTTAAAACTATTTACGCATCTAGACATTAATCTCAATTTCACGCTTAAGAGCCTGTTAATAGATGTTACAAAAACGTAGTCTGTACTGGATTTGGTTACTAAAAAATATGTACCTACACTTTTGATTGTTTATGCTACTGGCAACTATTATTGCAAAATCCAATGTCATTAATTAAAAACACTCAAAGAAAAATAGTCACGGCATGGAATATGATGAAAAGACAGGTGTTAAAATACACAATTATACAAGCTCAAAAAACTGGTATCAATTTGAATAATTGCATTTATTTATCTAATTTTATATAGCACGGCCCTTGGGCATAAGCACAACAAGATAATGACAGTGTATTTTAATATTTGACAAGTAAATCGTAGATAGAGACGATTACCACAGGCTTGAGCCACCTCAATAGCGCTAATTGTTACTTATGACTTAAGTTCAGAGAACATGACAAAGCTTTCACGCCATTTTAATGTCGTTTCTGTATTTGGAATTGCTGTATACATATTTATCACGTAAATATATTACGATTCAGTTAAAACGTCGTTAAGAGACTAGACTTGGAAGTACTGTTTTCATTTTTGTAATGCATGAATATAACCAGCCGCTGCTGAGCTGAGTGTGTACTGGAAAACGAGTCGATAAACTAAGTAATGTTACATAAAGTGCCAAAGGAAGACGGAGGTTGTGCATGACTGCTGAAAAATACAACTCTATTAGAAGACACTGTACAACTTGTAGTGTCAACGTAAAATGCGTTCTTTAATAAATACTTAAACGCTGTTGTACGAGAAATCAAAAAGCACCAAGAGCTTCCCGGTAACGGAACATTTTGAACTGAAAATGTAATTAGCTCTGATAAAGGTGCACGAAGAAGACGTAAGCCTTAATTTATTCAAATAAATTTATGTAAATAAATGACGTAATAATATGTAATTTCTTGCAAAGTTTAATTAGTTTAATTGCAATTCATTTAGTAATCCCAATTATTCTTTGAAATTCTTTTAAAATTTTTTTTTTAATTTTCATCTATTAATTATCCCCAATAAAAAATTGTGTTAATATATGCATTTACCCTTTTCAAATCAAAGTTATATTAGTTTGTATGGAAAATTCTTTTCATTTCTAATTTTATTTAGGTTTTATTGCACTCTGGAATGCAGAGATTTATGGCCAGAGCTATGCTTATAATACGTGATACATCCTATTCAACCATGTGAAGTTGCAAATTTTCTAAGAGTTCCCATATTCTGGAACTAGGAACACACGTCAAAGTTTAAAAGAGATGTAAGTGGAATCAACGGGGAGCTTGGCAATAATACGAACCGATATATAACTAAAATTAGATGTCAAGTGTAGTTATTGCATATGCATATTACCTTCGCCCACATAGCGTTTCGAACATTTTTATTGCCTTTCATACTATTGAAATCCCGTGTCACTCGAATGTTGCATTTTTCGCTGCGGATAATGTTATGCCACACTTAAATCCGTTACGAAGCGCCATAATGGACGCGGTTTATATTTGCTGAAACCTTTTGATGGCAGTGATTCCCATACTTCTTTAGGGACATCTGATAAAAATAAGAATACTTATTTTATTTATGGCATACAGCATCTGCCTCGTGAATATTTATTTATACTCGTAGAAGCAAACATTTTATTTTTCCCGCTGATTTATTGGCCTGTGTGTGAAATGATATGCTACTTATTGTTGTGACCGTATATTTTTATTGTACACGCGTGTACGAGCTGTATATTCATAAAATTCTTTTTACGCAAGGCCTGACAAGAAACTAAATTTTTGTTCATTTTTGAATATGAATGAAGTGAGTGTGTAGATGAATATTCGATGATTTATTGTTATTGCACCATTAAATATTTTACCTCTATTCATCTGCAGTTACAGTATACTCGTTGAAAGTAAAATAATTTAAACAAATTATGAGCGCGGCTTGAAATTGACGAATATTAAATTACTTATAACTAATAAAGAGATGTTATACAGAAATTCAATCTTCTACTACAACATTTATACCTGCACATTTAGCACCCAAATATTTTTGAGATTAATTATTCATGCGGCTTTATCAACAAAAACATTTAGTGAGGTCTATTTGTTGGTGGCGAAGTTAGTGAGTAATAATTCATAATTTACTGCGCATTCAAAACTACTTGCTAATACATTTAATATAAAAATTTACATAAGAAATCGATAAATTGTAATCGACAGAGGTGGGTACACTGTGAAATGACACACATCATCTGAGTTGACAGAGAGAAACCTTGCCCCAAGTGAAAAAGAAAGAAATTGAAAATTTTAATTCTCTAATCGCGGAGCAATGCAGCAATCAGAAAAGGACAGTTTTGATAGATTTATGTACAAAATAACTGTATAAAATACTTCGGGTTACTTATGGCACACTGTTTAGTTGTCATAACCGAGGATTTATGTAAAAAGTGCGCATATTAGGTAAGGAAGTTTATATGAGTGCGGTACTCTATGTTTATTAGTACAATATTTAGTTATGTATTAAGATAAGGCTTTTTATATTCTGTTTAAATAGAACAGTTTTTAGAAAGCAGATAAAGATAGTGATTGTCGGTGATTCACCATGTGCAAGTATTTACTTTTCTTTGTTTTATTATGATAAAACTCTTCATTCAATAGTTTCTCTGCCAATTGTATATGGATTTCAGCAAACACATGTAAATATAATATATATGTATTATTGTGTTTCCCTTGCATATATTTATTTAATCGTGTAAGTTCATACTCTTCTGTCTTTCAAACGTATTGTTAAGCTTACTTACCTGATAAACATTATCGTGGCTCAAATTGGTTCAACGGCGTATATCAATATTTAATTTGGCGCATATAATAAAGGAAAATCTGCAATGCTAATAATTTTCAAGCGATATGAATTTTCATATGATTGCTATAATAGTCTTCTATTTAAACATGTGATAGTTGTATTCACTTTTGAAATATGTAAATATTGAAATTGTGATGCTAATGCATAGACTTGACATGTCATACGTACGTATCAAGAACTATTTCTAAATATTATATCCATGGAAGTTAAACTACACGTTGTGCATTCATTTAATTTAATATTTACCATCGGCAATCGTGTAATCAACAACTTCATTAGTAACGCCGTCGCCGACACGCTTTCATAAAGTGTGTGTTCAAAACATTTAAAAAAGCAAATTTTATCACTTACGTTAAGTCTTCACAAATAAACCTTTTGTTGAATAAAGCTGTAAAACTAATCTTTTTGTTCCATATTTGCTCCGCCGGCACGTGATGGTCCTTCAAGTTTTTATTTAACATTTTTGTAAAATGTGAAAATTACCAATTGTACTGCATTTTATCATTTGCGGTTTCGGCGATTCCTTTTTATGTTTCCATGATTACCCAACTTCGGAAGTTTTTATTTACTTTCCTATTATCGCACTCAGTCATACGTACCTATACATATATACACATTTATACATCTATTTTTAAAATGGCTGTGTAAGTGTAATCCATTAAAGATAAAATACCTATTGCACCAGTACAACGTCCTAAAATATGAACATTCTAGTGCCATAAACTGTCTGTTTGTTCTAGTTATTAAATATTTCTTGGATACGTTACACCGAATTTTAAATAAGCCCGGGCGAATGTCCTATCACCCATCGACCACGTGTATAATACAAGATCAATTACATGCTGCGATAAAATGACGTAAGTGTGTTATTATGCGTACTTTAAGGAAAAGTATTAAATTTTCGAATAAGTAATTAGACACCCAAGGTGACCGAATTGAAGTGTATACCTAAACCAGTTCTGAGATATATAAAAATTTCGCTATTTTTTCGGCCTGCGAAGTTTCACCTGACATAATTGGACAAAAATAATTAAAATGTCCTCCAGCTACATCATTTCTCTGCGTCATGTACTATCAGTTGATTATTAAATGTCACAAATCTGGCACTGAACATAGAGTCGTTCCAATACAAGAATGCAGCGTAGCTGTAGTATAGGGCGCTCACGGCAGTACCTGAC
>JAWQRP010005440.1:0-10681 GCA_033557875.1 Quadriops clusia
AAATATTATGTCAAATAGGAAATTTCAAATTTATCTTTAAATCTCCTGAAGATGTTATTATTACATAACGAAACGTCGAGATAAATAGTTAAATATATATTTTAGACCTTATACCCAGTACTATGAATATTTAATAATATAAAATAATAGGTCAAAAAACAATAAAGTTTTAGTATTTATTTACATTTAATTATTATCTGTTATCTGTCTCACAATATAGTACAATTGACTTTTTAACTGGGATGAGGAGACAGGGTGCCGTGAAATGAAACCACTTTTTCTTTTATCTACCTGAAGAAGGAGGAATAAAGCCTCCGAAACGTCGTAGATAAAAGAAAAAGTGGTTTGATTTCACGGCACCCTGTCTCCTCATCCCAGTAAAAAAGTCAATTTTACATTTAATAAATGAATAAAAAAAATAAACTCCAACCCTGGGTGTCTGAACAAAACTAGCGTCATTGCTTAAACTAAGTGCTGCAGGTGGCAGCACTAGTTACTAAATATGACACGCGACATTTCGAGGTTATGTCCTTGTTTGAAAACTACCGTGCGTTAACCACTCCAAAAAGTGTAAGTTTTTATTGTTTAACATTGTTAGAAGAACTTTATCACGATGTCAGTTTGGAAGAAAGCCTCGAAAGTGAACCAGAAAACGCACAGAGAGCGCCATCAGCCCGAAGACCGACAACATTTGGGTTTACTGGAAAAGAAGAAAGACTACAGGAAACGAGCAGATGACTACAACCAGAAGCAAGCTGCCCTGAAGGAATTGAGAAAAAAAGCCCTAAACAAAAATCCCGATGAATTTTACCACCACATGATCAATTCGAAAATAGAGAATGGGATGCACTTTGAGAAGGCGAAGGACGAGGATGAAGATTCTCCCGATCAGATAAAGCTGATGCGATCACAAGATTTGCGATACGTGACCATGAAACGGACCCAAGAAATGAAGAAAATTGAAAAATTACAGGGGCAGCTGCATTTGGCGAACGTTGATCACGGCGTTAACAACAAACACAAATACTTCAGGGAAAATATCGAAGACAAGACAGACAAATTCAAACAACTTACCGACGTAGAGTTGCCAAACATTGATGTAAATCGGCTGCAAGATGCTGCGAATAAAAGAAAAGCTGTTTACAAAGAATTAGGGAAGAGGATAGTTCGGGAAAAGGAACTGGCAATAGTGCAGAACAAAATCGAAATTAAAAAGCAATTACATGATAAAAGGTCAAAGATTCCCCCAAAGAAAGTTAGAAAAGGGAGTAAAGACACACCTCCACTCTACGTTTGGAAATATGAAAGGAAGCGATAATTTAAATTTGAAACAAGGGAATAATAATTTAAATGTAAATAAGCGAACACTAAATCAATATAAATAAACTTTATTCTTAAAAAATACACCAGTAGGTAAATTCGTTTGTTTTTTCTCTATAAATATATACCTTCGATTTGCACTCTTGATATGTAAGTGAAATAGATAGTACAGTACATACGTGCCTTTACTAACTTCCTACTTTTACTTATTATTGACTTATAAGTAAAACATCATCGTTTCTAAGATATAAAATTGCAAAAAGATAACTATCTACATATAAATTTTAAGGAATATCGTTCCCTTTGCAAAAATAATTGCCTGTACATTGTCGTTTACTTTTTCCATTAATTATGATTGGCCTTATTTGAGAATAATAGTAATAAGAACAAAAAATAATAAATAAAGAAGAAACAATGATAAATGAAATCAGGAAGCGATGAGCTAGCAGAATAATTGTAAAAGCAAAGTCTAATGGAAATAAATACAAATAATAATTTAAATACATAATTGTCATACTAGCTGGTATTCTCTATCGGAGACTAGAGGCCCCTCAATTTCTCCGGCCACCCCTGGGCTCTGCAAAAAATGAACCTTGATTAGAATTTGCTTTGCTGTTAAAATTCTGCTTGCTTTAGTAATAGCACAAACGCAACAAACACTGCCGCCAAATGGGATTTGTTAACACTAACAGTATTTATAGTTAAAAAAGTGAACGTACATGTAATATAAAAAAAAAACATTTTGTGTGGGAAAGTTATGTCGTTTCTCTTAGATCTACAGGGAAAAATAATAAAAATGGAATGTTTAACATGGTAGTAAATAGACAATGGAATGTGGTTTCGTTAATGGAATGTGGATCTGATGAAAAACTAGAGGAGAGTTTAAAAGCACAACAAGTAAATGAGTTGTATCAACATAAAACGCAAATAATGAAGGCAAGGTGAGAGCTTCTCATGGAAGAAAATTAAACGGTGGAGAGAAAATGCAATAATATTAAAGTGAACAAAGAAATTACGAGAGAATGATAACGTCAGAAAACCCTTCTATTATTTGTGGATATAGAAAAAGCATGCGACAGAGTCAACTAAAAAATTATAACGGGATTAAAAGATCGCAAAGTGTTGTAATTAAACACCGAATTTGGAAGCCATAAAAGTTGTATGTACATTCACTTTTCCTCAATAATAATAACATATACACGTAGAATAGTTTCTTAAAAATCTATCACAGTTAGTTGCAAAATGATCACTGTTAAATAGGATAACATCAAAGGATGGAATAGCTATAACACCGTTTGTTTTTTAAATCTTTATCCTGAGTCCAAACCTTCACTGACACGGAATGCTTACAAATCGACCTACCTTTTAAGTGTTCGATTGTCAGTGGTGAATCCTCGTGAGAGTCTTTGTCACCCACCTCGGGCTTTTTCACACACTTCATTATGAACAAGAGGAACGCCCCGATCATAGGTGGGAACCCTGACAATCGGAAGGCCCAATCGTAGTCGCCCATGTGGTCGTATAAACAACCGGCGATGAATGGCCCAAGGGTTAGGGGAATCGAGCAAATCCCGAGGAGGAAGCCGATTGCTTGGGTAGCCCCTTGTTGGCCACAGATGTCGTAAGCGATGGGACCAATGAGGGAGATAAAACAGCCATCGAAGATGCCCATGATGAGTGTGCAGGCCACGAGCAAGAAGAAGAGCCCTTTTGTAAAAGGCAGCATGACAGTAACGAAGCCGATCGTGAAGAAGGCGATTTGTTGCAAGTAAATCCTGCTGATTCGCGGATGGTCCGAGAGGTATCCAAAGACTAACCTTCCGACACCCGACGCCAAGCCGATGCAAATCACCGGGATTTTTCCATCGTATTCTGAGGAATAATTGTCCTCAACGAACTTAAGCATGTGGACATAAGGCACGAAGTAACCGCTCAGGCTGAAGCCGATCGCCAAGGCCCAGACGAGGTACACCTTGTTCTTCCAGATGGACACATTAAAGGCAGTTTTGATCGTCGGCTTCTTGGCAGCTTGTTTATGCACTGGCTTGAAGAGGAATGCGCTGATGAGAATCCCGGTGGCGATGAAAGATAAGATTCGAAAGGTCCACGGGAGGCCCAATTTGTTCAGGAAGACAGCCATGAGGAACGGAAGCGTTATCGTGAAGGCTGAACTTCCAGCCGTGACGATTCCATTCACGATCCCGAGATATTTCCTAAAATAGTGCCCCAGAATTGCTAATGATGGGGTGTAGGCGAGGGCGGCTCCAAGCCCAAACATTATGCCGTAGGAGAAGTAAAGAACTTCCACGGTGTAGGGGAAGAAGGATGATATGAAGAGCCCTAAGGAGGCGATGCAGCCCCCGATGAACGTCGTCAGTCGAAGGCCTATTAAATCTGTCAAGATTCCTGCTACTGGAGACATCATGAAGGTAGTGCCCATTGTGAGAGATCCTACCAAAGCTGAAACAGATAATAAATATTTTTGATATATGACCCAACAGGGATGACAATATTCTGATGTTTGACGAAATGATCCTCGTGTTTTTTATTTATTTATTGCAACTAGTTTCGGCTCAAGCTCGAGTCATCTTCAGGCGCAACAGGTCAATCAACTGTACATAAACAAACTTGACAACAAACATTTAACACTATTCAATTTTTTTCTTTAAGTCTAATTAGCATTCGTTTTTCGCAGTTTATTATCCTTCGCAAGAACACGTGTGAGTGGATGCAGAAAAAAAATAATTTTAATAGTGTTAAATGTTTGTTGTCAAGTTTGTTTATGTACAGTTGATTGACCTGTTGCACCTGAAGATGGCTCGAGCTTGAGCCGAAAGTGGTTGCAATAAAAAAATAAAAAACGCGGGGAGCTTTTTTTCAAACTTCAGATAATCAATAGTTAATTAATAACAAAAATAATAATAATAATAGTTAATATGCTTCCCTTGAATTTTAAGAGTAATATCACAGTGCTTTGTGGTAATATGTTTGCGAAATCAATCACAACAATTTAAGTTCTAAGAAAGCTAGGAATAAATGTTTATTTTTATTATATTTATTTAATATGTAGAGGAAGAATACTTCGTTTATTTTTCATTTTTATTCCTTTCAAACGATCCGTATTTGAGTTTTCTTTTTGGTGAAACGTTTTGACAATTCAAATTTTCATTGCAAATTCAGAACAAAGAAACTCAGCATCACTGCTCTTTTTCAACGACACAAAGCATCAATAGATCATCGATCATTTTTATGACGCAGAATGCAACAACACTAGCAAGCGGATATCAGCGAGCCGGAGCCTTGATTCCCGTAGTAAAAAACTTGAGCTATCTTTGCAAGTAAAATAAATAAGTGCGTAAACCTCATAAGGACTGAAATAAAGCTCGTGTTATCAAAACATTTGCATAACATTCAAAATACCGGATTTATCTTGGAGAGCCAATGTTTAAAGATGATAAGAACGTGCGACTGGACGATGAACGGTTATGACATAACAATAATAAGATGAAAGACCTTTCAATTCGATTTGATTTGATTCGTTGCGATGCGCAGAAATAAACGTGATTAATGTGCTTTTGCGGGATTAGTGCAATGCATGGGGGACATGTGGATACTTAACTTAAAATAGAAGAACTACTAGATGGTTGGGAGAGGAAAATGTTGAACCAAACAACAAACAAAGAAAATAAAGCACCAAATTTTTCTGTACGCCCCCGTATTCGTAGCGTCGTTCCACATGTAGCGTCTGAACTGCATATAGCGTCTGAGAAAATGATGATTTTTTTTATTTTACTTTTCACGAACATTTTCCCGAAAAATTGTAGAAAAAAATTCGAGACACGAAAATGCGCCACAATACTTCAAAACCTGCGCACGACTTTGAATTGTTTTAGTTGTTTCCTGTGCATGGTCACGTGACTTCCTGTCAATTTGAATGTTAAAACAATGTCGAATCTTTTCATAAAACCTGAAACCGATTTGGGGTTAAAGTGGGTCGTTATTATGAAATTTCAAATAGTGTTTGTTCGATTTATGGAGAGAAAACATTCAGGGGTGGAAAAATTAAATAATTATGTCCATTTGTAAAGTTAGGGTTAAATGCCAATCGTCAGATTCAAGATCTTTCTTCAATCTTTTTCATTGTCTTTTACCACATATATGTGCTTTTACTACCTTATTTGCATTTTCAGTTTTGAAATGAAAATTATTTCAGTATGAAGAAAACCATCAGTGATTGTTTATTCATTATTAGTTCCTTCTTTAAACATGCACGAATAATCATTATAATTAGACTTTATTTTCTCATGTATATGGATTTGTAGCTTGTACCAGATAAGTTTATTTTGTGCACGTGTGAAGCCTTCATTTTTCGCAGATATTAACTAGTCAGATAATAACATACATAATTCTTTCTAGAATTCTTAAGGAATTAAATTTTAATGAATGTATTAGAAATATGCTTTTTCTTTGTTCATTTTTTTTATAATCTACTTTACACGTGCAGCCTTTTTCCTTAGCAACGTTTCGACTTCTTTCAGTCTTCTTCAGGTTAAGTGATTCATTGTAAATGAATGTATGAACGAGGAAGTAAACCTCACCTGCCGCAGAAATCGGAATTCAAGACAAGTTGGATAAATTAACTCAATTAACTTCAATTCAGCTCAATTAACGGTTTTAGAACAAACGAAAAAGGCCGGCAACGTGATTAAACTAGGTTAAAACCTTATAACACACAAGATGAAACAATAGTTATCGTTCATTGGTTTTATGTATCTATAGTGTGGCTTTGAAAGAATAAATTAACACAATTATGCATATGAGTATAAAGACATTTAATAAATCCAATCACCTCTTTGGTATATCTGTCATATTCAATCGAATTTATCGAAGTTTTTTTGGTCTTGGCTCTTGCAGGACCTTCTAATGGGGCCGTTAAGTTTTAGTTGTTTAGTTTTGACATCCTATCCGTTAATCCATGTTTCATCAATTGTAATTTTGAAAAAAATATTTATTTGGCCTTTTTTTTATTAATTTTAAACGTGTTTTATTATATTGGGGTTTCAGATCTAACATATTTGTAAATAAAACAACACATTGTTAGTTTTAACTTTCTTCAATTTATTTTATTGCCTGAAAACCCAATATAATACGCTAAAAAAACTGTATAAATTTACTTGTTATGGTACATTTGAGCAGTTCTGAATAAAAACACTAATGTAATCGGCAATAAAGTTATTGTCGCTTGCATAAAACGAAAAACAAAATAATTTGGATACCTGAGAGAGCAATACAAATAAATAATTAATTAATGAAAGCGCGTATCTAACATATAGTGCCCCCCAATTGCGATATAAAGTCATTTAGATAAGAATTACGATAAAGGCAATATTATTTTGGTCGGGATATTTAGGCGTACGTGCAGAGGACGATGACAAAGCTCAACAAAGATATTTTCTCACGAGATGTTCTGCGCTTTGTCACGTGTTCATTTGCTTTGTGCGGTACACAGAAAAAGCTACAACAACTTAAAGTGCAAATCAGAAATAGAGTAAGAGAAAATAGCATCGCTAATGCCCGTCCCATTTTTGTATTGCAAGTCGATATTTCAGACCCAGTTAAATCCAGAATCTCGTGTGCACAGGGAAACGCGCAAATCCTTTCTTTACTTTCCTCAAGTTCAAAGCTATGCACATAAACAATTGGTATTTTTAGATTCTTGCAGCTTTGTTGTTTCGCTATAATTGATATTGACCGTAATGTATTTTTAACCGGGGGGATCGATGGAGGAAGCCAAAATGTGTGTGAGTTACTACGAGTTGTCGTCAGGCTAAATAAATGGAATATATGTATCTACTACTCCGTGGATGATGCAACAATACCAAGCGTTTGCCACGAAAAAATGATAGCCAGAGTACAATGGTACATGTTTAATGTTAAATAGTGGTTATTAAAGTGCAACATGTTTCTGTGCTCGTATTATCAGAATTAAAGATGCTCGAACAATGGTATTAGCACACTATAATTGGGGTATTTACAGTCACTGGTATTAGTTATCACCACGAGACTTATTCAGTTTGACCACGTGCATGTCCCGCTTTATAATAGACGAATGTTTGTTTCTATAATTCAATTTAAGCAGATGATTTATTGCGAGTGAGGCAGCGAGGAATAAATAAATGAAATTAAAAGGTTGGTGGCTAAAGAAGCTCTCCTTCGAAATTTTTGCCCTCTGCGAGAGTTCAATTGGATTTTTATTAACAAACAGAAGAGAGGAAGGAGTGCACGACAAAAGACTTAATTCCTTATGCACGAGCAATTTTCACGTCTTTCTCCTTCTAACACTTTCGTTAACTTCGTATACTGTGTACGTACTCTACCCAATAAAATCTTCTTAATTTTTTTAATACAGTGTATCTATTAATACTTGCCTGCTTTGCTCGAAGCGTCCGTGTCGTTAACAGCCTGAAGATTTTGCCTAATTTCCGTATAAACAACGCTGTATGAGTTGATTATCCCAAAGACAATCCCATTGCAGAAGAAGGAACCCAACATGATCAGCCAGGACCTCGGGCCCCCGTCTGGGGGAACGAACTCGTCCTCATCTTCATCGTTTAAGTTTAACTTCTTCTGAGGAAGAACGTTTCCATTTTGGATGTGACCATTTCCGTTTAAAATGGGCACTTTGCTATCGCTGTGGCTGAGTAACGCGTTTTCCACGTCCGCCAGAGATTCTTCGCCGGTCATATTCCGATCCATTTTTAAATTTAGTTTAATTTAATTCAATTTTATTTTCGTGAGAAATTTTTTAACTGGCAAATTTGGTGAAAATTCGAAAGCACGTTGATTTCCAAAGGCACTTAACACTTTAACTTTGAAGAGAAGATAATGCAAGGCTTCAACTTCATAGGCACTTTAACATTAAATGGAGAAGAACAGACAGACACGACACTGTCACAAAACAAGTCCCATTGGTGTTGATCGAACGAAGGAAAGAAAATTGAAGGAAAATCACGTGGTGGAAACCGGCAAAGCGTGTCGTGCGCTCGAGCTGAAGCCGAAAAGTTCGTTGTTATACTGTTTCAGAGTCGAATCGAATGTGTTTGTGGTATATAGAAAGGTGGGAGCGCCGAATCGGTCGCGTCGGCATTTGGCTGCCATCAATGAATTCAAAGGCTTTTATAGTATCACTGCTTTCCTCTCCGTTCGCTCGAGTAAATACCAACTACTACGTTACTGGCACATCTCCGAGGATTCACACGCAAAATTAGTACCGAAAAATCTTTCATTATGTGCATAAACCTATCGTTGGCATAGACATACAACCATAAAACACATTTTGTGTTTATCAAAAAAGAATAATAATAATTTTTTATTAGACAAACTCACCTGCTTCCGCAGATGGGTCAGTTCTGTTTTGCTCGATCAAATGTTCTCTGATGCCAGGGTAAAGGACGAAGTAAGAGTTCGCCACGGAGAAGATGATGGCGTTGCAGATCATCGACCCAAAAGCCACAAAGTAGGCCCTTTTGCCCCCTTCCGGGGGCAATTGTTCGCCAAGTAGATTGTCATTACCTCCACCAACAGACATCAATTTATTTCAATTTGTATAATTACTTCAAAGTCAGATTATCCGTAACAAGTTTTTCTTCTTCCATATTCATTATTATGAATAATAACAAAAAAATAATAAAAAAGCTTCATTTTTTTATACCTATTAATTTATGTATATTGATAAAAAGAGGAATTGGTAAGAACAATTATTATTGAGAGGGTCATTAACTCAAATGAATAAAAAAACTGATGTAACATTCGCGAAATGCTGATGCAACTGTCTACGTGAAAAATGAGACACATTTTATTTGGACGAAGATTAGATGATTGGCTTGGCAAATAGTACATAGCGAATTTGTATGTATATGTGTTTAGATGTACGGGTGTTTATGTGTGCGCTTTGTGTCCAAGCACGCACATTTATGTGCAAGTATATGTATGTGTGCATTCAAACTTAAGCTAACTATTGTTAGAACAATTCTTAAACTCATCGCAGACTGATGCAATCAATGGTTGAGCATGCATATAGTCGAAAAATATTAATACGTTAATACACTATAATTAATGTACGTATTGTACTATTCTATTGTAATGATGAAAATTTTGAAATAATAATTAATAATTAATTGCAATACATTTAATAGACAACTAATATAGGAAAATACAAATAAAATGTAGCAAATCTGCAGCAATTCTAATCGAGCCACATTAACAATGGGAAATGTGTGGAAAAACGGGACTATAAATTTTAGTAGATGAAGACTTGGGATACCGCGGATACCTCGTGGACAAAACTTTTCAGTTCGCCCCCGTATACACAGCGTCATTCAACATATACCGTAAATAGGGATTAAAGAAGCCTTGATTTTTTGACAAAACACACAAAATTGCTTACTCCTGCATAGCCCAACGGAATCCCCACGTGTTAATCTTCCGATTTCGCTCACTTTTCACTTCCCAAATGAGCATTTTCCCGAAAAATTTTAGAGAAAACTCAAGACACAGAAGAACGCCAAAACACTTCAAAATACACCTGCGACTGTCAATTGTTTTTACAGGTTCCTGCACAACATCCGATGATCTGTCAATTTGAATGTTGAATAAGCGGGCGAATTTTTTTGTACATTCCGAGATTATAAAGCAATTTGGGGTTAAAGTAGACCATCATTAGGAAACGCAACGTTGTATTTGTTCAATTTTTGGAATTAATCCATATAAAATGATGCGGAAATTAAATAATTATACCCCTTTGTAAAATTAGGGTCAAACGACAATCGCGAAGGAATATGGCGCGTAATTCAAATTATTTGCACAAATAAATGTACTACGTTTACATTCTGTATTAAAACTGCTTTAGTTAGTTCCTTGGATGGTCGACCATTATAAACATTGTTTTCTTGGTCAATTCTTCATTTCGCAATGTTTCTCTTTAATGTTCATGTTTTAATAGTCATACATACTGTGACAGTACCAAAAACCGACAAAATTGAGAATTAAATAAAGAAGAATATTATGTGGCTCGTGATGTTTTAGACTTGTGATCGTCTATGGTTAGGACACCTACTTGTTGTGGTGTATATCGTAGTTGCCCAGATAAGGCACGAAAGGAGCATGTTTTCATAAACTGAAGGTAGCAAAGGTTTCTTGAATCTGAATGACAAAAGAGTTGTTTGACGTGTAAACCTTGGATGTAGACAAAATGCAAATTGTGTAATTGTTAGTGTTGGGTGTAGTGTTTGAGTTGAAGTTAAAATTGCACTTACCGTGGTCTGAGAAAATTCTACGGTGACCTCATAGTCTCTTTTCATTT
>JAWQRP010005441.1:0-10680 GCA_033557875.1 Quadriops clusia
CATAAAAACAGTAACTCAATAGGATCCAAACTTTTTACAAAACTTAAATCACCCGTATCAACTTTAAACAAAACACACACCGTCTACAAATTAAATTGCCTAGATTGCTCTAGTTCATATATAGGACTATCCCAACGTCATTTAAAAGATAGAATTAAATCACATGTTTATAGCATAAAAAACACTCACCAAGGCAGCACGGTCCTTACAAAACATACTCTTGAAATGAAACACAAGTTTGATTTTAATAATCCCATAAGGAAAACAACCTTAAATCTAGATGCATCTTAGAAATGATACATATAAAAAAGAACGAAAATAGCTCCATCAATAACAGAAGAGATGTTGAGAGCCTAAGCCACATATACCATGGTCTTTTCTGAGAGTCTCTTCCTTCTTATCCAAGTTTTCCTTGAAACCCCCCCTTTCCTTACTCCTATTATTTTTTGTCATAATCCAGTTAACTTTCTCTTCGTCTACTCCACTCACTGGCCACTTGATACAAATTTCAAACTGCCTGCCAACTCCCGCCCACTAACCTAGGGACCCTAGCCTCGAGCTTGTTGCCAACTCCATCAGGTGTCCACCACATCTTCCGGCACGCACACATACAGTATAGAAATCAGAGTGAATCATTCATTAAACTTTGCAATCATATCTGTGGAATGTAGTCAATAACGCAAAAACAACTAACCCTTGCCATGTTGGCAATTTAGTTTGTAATTATTTCAATGTAAGTAAAAATCCAATATCCTAACCTCACCAACGTTTTCAAGACATGTGCGCTACTTGACGATGCACTTTTTATTACAGATACACAAATTTAATTTAATTTAAGTAATTTTAAGAAACATCACAATCAAAATGTTTTTTTCTGAAGAAGTCCGGTGCCGGGCGAAACGTGCAAAGAAACCAAATAGATGCTCTGAAGCATCTAAAGAAAATTTTATTCAAGGACTTAAATTTCACTAAGATAAACCCTCTTATTGAAATTTAGTCCACGAAAAAAGAATACGTTATTATTAATAATAAAAGTAATAAATATCAAATATATATATATATATATATAAATACGGAGTTAATAGACTTTCATTTACACATTTTAATAAATTTCGTTACTACTACTGTATGACAATATTATTTATTGTCTGTCAGTATAATTAAAATTCTATACATATAGGTACCTAAATACGTGGATTCAGTTTTCAGATTTTTAAAAACTGTAGTTTTTGGAACAAAATATTCTATTACTTAAAAAAATGTTCACCTTTAACATTCATACACTTTTGCGCTTATCATCTTCTACACCCTGAAGTTTTTATCTTAAAAACATGATTTTGAAGACCTCAGCAACTTCTGGAGGTGGTGATAAAAATCGCTGTCCACAAATTTTGGTTTGACTTTGGGATTAAAAAAGTCATAAGATGATAAACCAGACGAATTCGGATAATGCGACATAAATTCCACGTCGGTCTCCTTCAATGCATAGGGCTGTCAAAGTCAAATTTTACTAATATAATGACAACACACTTTAATAGAGGCATTTGGTGGTCGTTTGTAAAAAGAGAGCCTTCGAATAAAATCATACAATAAAGTAAAAAATTAATGAGTTAAACTAAGTTTATAAAAATATTGAAATTTCTTATTACGGAAAAGTGAAATTTTTTACATTTGCAACGATTTCAATTGAATACGAGTTTTTAAATGGATGCATTTAGAATTTTAATATCTTTGTTTTCACTATAATTCAATGGTTTATAACTGAAAACGAAAAAATAAAGCAAACGCACATTTTAGAAAATTTCCGAGAGGAGTCCCTTCTCGAAATTCGCGATTCAAGTGCATTCAACAATAGAATTACTTGGGATTTATTAAATTTACCACGCTTATATAAAAATTATTAATAGTGACTGGTCAATGTATCAAATTTATCACTTTAACCCTCTGTGTTCGTTAGTATTAATAATTACCGGTAATTATTAATAATTTTCAATTAATCACATTGACCGTAACATACCTACAGAGAATGGTAAAACGATCGCTTAACTAGAGGGTCAAGCATTACTTAGGGGTACCTTTTAAGGGATGATTGTGATGTATGAACTGCACTATAAAATACGTTGAAGTTATCAGAAAACTCGATATTTTTATTATTTAAAGGTAAACTAAAGATGCCAAGGTTCATTTTGTTATTCGGAGTGAACACAAAATAAGATATTTGAAATTGAAGTAGCTCCCTGACATATTAATCCTTGGGTTTAGTAAACGAATGGACGTCTTGAAGTCCGGTCACGTAGAGAGGCCTAAGAAATACAGCGGCGACTATCAAAGTCGGTTGATATAAAGGAGCAATTAAATAAATTCTACCGGATGAAATGTTACAGCGTTACAATATTTCATTAAAACATAAAATTAATTCGGCTGTTGTGCCAGGCAAATAAAATACCGTGCGCTCCGGCGAAAATCGTTTCTCAATTTCTAAAATAGATCGGTGAAGTACAGCAATAAGGACAAACGGAAAATTAAACGTAGTACATCGGGCGCCCCTTAAAAGCATTATAATTCACTATCAAGACTTTTTCCTGGCGCGCTAATAAAAGCAAAGTAGGCGCTAAAGACCGACCGAATAAATGTGTGCTGTAAACCAACTTTTCTAATTTAAATTTCGGTCCGTTCCCAGCCATCGGAGGAGACGTCTGTGACACATTCCTAATTTATTAACATCTGCATTGTTTGGCTTGCGCGGAACACGGTTTTTTAATTGCTATTTCAAACAAAATTAATTTTTGTGGGCCCTCGCAGTTTGTTATAAACCGTGCGATTAATGTCCGACAATTTCTGTAAATTTTGGCTTTTGTCCCGCCGTTTTGCTCCACCGCCCTGGGGGAAGTATTGTTTTCGATGTTTTAATTGCATTTAAGTAATTTGTTTTTTACGTTGATTTTTAAGTTGATTTTTAGGAAAATTACATTTGTAAAATTTCAAATTTCATTCGACGGCAACATGCAATTTTAAAGTTGCATGTATGACCTGATGTTCGTAAAACATAAAACTGACATTAACTATGCGGAATGGACCTTCCTCTGTTCTAGTTATGGATCAGTCAGCAAGGGCCATATTCACATGCTCATCAAAGTTGGCAACTTTGGCAACCATGCCACAGTGAGCTTTTTTCGCGACGGGATTTGTACGTCGAGATATTTTATTTGGCTGAACTGCAGTTTTATTACTGTTGCCGTTGAAACTATGCCAGAGCCAAGTTTAAATCAATTCTGTGGGTCCAGACCGGCGTGCGACGCCGTAAAAACATAGAGTACAAAACGGGGAAGTTTCGCAATTTAAATTTCATGTCTGCTACCTACTAGCGGCAGAGACGAAGATTAAACTGATTCTTACGCCCGTAGTCCCGGACTGTACATATCAAGTAGATAAGAAATCCTAAAGCTACTTGCAATACTCCACTGTTAAGCTAAGTACCTACAAAAGGAAAGAGACTTGAAAAGTTGTTAGGAGATGTCCCTTACATCGTAATATTCCGTACGTATTATAAATTAACATAATATCATTTGTAAGCAGAGTGGCTCTGAGAATTTATTTGTCTCTTTCTAGTACTGTACTTTTATATTCAAATAAAATTAACATATTTGTGTTTCAAGGAAATTTTAGTACGTTACTGAAGTTATTCTCTAAGCATTTTGCATTAAAATCTTCTATATACCCGTGATAATAAAATCATAAAACCAAGAAGTGCAATCCTTTTTCCACATAAAATATTTGATATTCTAGTCTTTTTAAATAAAATTTATTTCACTATTATAATTTATTTGGTTGATTATGAATAAATTGCGGAATTAAGAAACTTTTGCTTAAGTTGTGGCAGTAATTTATTTAAACGAAGATGCAAAAAAGTGATTTAGCATATTTTGTGACGTATCTACCGATGTTGTAATATCTAAAGTTACATATAAAAAAAGGTTGTCATATGAATTTGTGAAATTTCCCAATTGGCACACGCGGATGTTTTGTTTCGCATAGAAAAAATGGAATCAGCACATGTGCGTTCCCAATGTGTGTACGTATAAATGTAATGCCAAGTGCTTTGATGAGCGTTGCGTGCGGGAAGTTTTAATTGGCAAGCTTGAAATAATATTTGTTTAATAATTTTCAAATATTGCCCTGAAAAACCGTATTTTGCAGGACGTCACATGCGGCGTTCATAATTTCATACACAAACGCTGGGTGGTTTAGCTTCGCAATAGCAAATTGAATTGGTATTGATTAATGAAATCGTGATACATTACCGAATAACGTCCCTACCATCAGTGTCGACAATACAATTGTGTTACGAGACACTCAAATCAATATGGTTTTTGCTGGAAAATGTACTTGTAACAAGAGCAACATTAACATGAATAAGTACGTATTGCTTTCATAGAGCAACTTGCGTTCATTTCATTACAAATCGAGCAAAACAACTGTATCAGAACTTGTTATTGGAGTTTACTTTAGAAGTTCGAACTCGTTACCTTTGTAGGTACTAAAATTCTGCAAACAATATCTACTTTTGAAATAGGGAAGGAAACGATAGTATATAAATATAATTTTGTCATTCAGACATGTAGAGCAATATCCTAGGTCTAAACGGATTAGGATTCAGTGAGTCCGCTTAATTTAATTATTGATCCTTTGTCCGTAAATATTAATTATTTGTCGACCTATGAAATATCAAAACTTACTTATGTCCATCGCAGTGATTAGTAAGATGGGCGGGATCCATAATACCACTAGAACTCGCCAATAATCCGCCAACATGGCGAAGGCCTGAAACAAAAAGCTGGAATTATTATTCTGGCGATGGAAACAATACAAGGTGTTGTTTTGGTTCGCAGAGCGGCTTGTTAAGAAGGCGGGGCGGAAGAAAAATTAATACCGAATGTTTTGTAAAAGATGTAAATCTATTGTTCCAGCGCTGACAAGCAAATGAATCGCCCGAATTCTTCCACCAGTTCCGCCTTAAATTGCTAAATATTTGCCGAATTTAAACACCAATAAAAAGTCCAAGGAAACAAATTCATGCAGCACGGCGGCGGCGGTCTGACGTTCATTGTGCGAAAGTTTTGTCATAATTTTAATTTCCTGGGGAGACTAATAAATACGCCGACGCTACTTTTGCAGAATATCATTCGAACGAAAGCACAGATTGCATATAAAGGACAATATGGAAGTCATAAATAATTCATCAATAATTAATTAAAGAAAAAAAACAATTTATGTGTATGTACGTTATCTTGTTTGTGCAGTATTAACCGCGCGCCTCCGCCAATTGTGCAGGTATCACGTATTTGCCTTGAGGATATAACGAAATGTCGAGGTCAAGCGTTTGGCTAGCAAGCGATACAAACACTGACTAATTGTGAATGAAAACGTTTTACATTCATATATGGATAGTATGCAAAACAACCGGTAAATTAACTGTGGGTTAATTACACGGAATTTTCTGTGGAAATATCGTGAAAAACCTTCGTTCACGTTTTTTGTAATATTCTAGGAAACAAATTACAATTGCAGTTTTTCACTCACCCCCGCATTTTGTTACAAAGTATTTACAATTAATCCCGGAAAGGAGTGGCAAGTACTGTTTTGCACAAGATATAATTCAAAGTGATTTGTTTACTGGCTTTTATTTGCGGCTAAGGTTATACTTATTTCATTTTCGACCTCCCCTTGACTTCAAACGGCTTTGTCAATTTTCTATAGCAGGAATCAAAGCTCTAATTACTGAATTGGGTGTAGATTACACACAAACACGAGCTAACCATCAAAGAGTCTATAAAAGTAGTTTGCTTCTATGAACTCCAGTACTTAAGGTAATTGTTTTAAATTTAATTTGCAGCAGGAAAAAACGTTGATTGCACTTTGCGAGGGTTTAATGCTTGCCATTAATTTGCTACGTTCTCAAATTAGAAAATCTTTAATGTAGATTAAAGTTCTTCAGCTAGAATATTTCTAAACTTCTACGCTTCGCATTAAAACTTTCCCGTCAATACGGATTTCCTAATGTAAATATTACGTATTATGTTTGACGATTTGAATGGTTTTTATATCATGCCATGCTCCCAAAAGACATGAATACGAACCAGGAGGTATTATGTAAATTTTTGAATGTAAAATAAAGCGTTCTGCGGAGCTATATAAGAGTGAAACGTGAAATTTAATATTTACTCACTTTTACGTTTCCGTTCAGCTTCGAAAAAACGTGGCTACTTTGATTAAACAGAAATCTGCTGAAAGCCCAGAATGTTTGCGAAATTAATTTTTATGTGTCCGCAGATATAAAAACGTAAGAAAGCGGCGGAGGGTCTAGGTCCACTCCATTTTATCTTAATTGCGGCACGTTTAAAATAATAAAAATGCTTTAATCACGGACGGTGTTTTAATTATGGAAAGTAATTGCGAGATAAGGTCGAGCAAAGAGCAAAAAGAAATTAATACTCGAAATATGAGGGGTAATTTATTCTACCTGTTTCCCTCAAATTAAAATAACTCTTGTTCCTCGTGCGGCCAGATTAAAATAACATAAAGTACAAAACCCGGACGCTCATCTTTGTGAACTTCACATTCAGATGTCGTGCGGTCTTGGCCGAATTTTAAGAGGGTGCTCAGGGTTTTATGGTATTTTTGTTGTTTTGTGGTTATGTGAGTCGTCCTTTCGCTAGTAATTTATGATGTTTCCTGCCTTACTGCAATAGTTTGAGGCAGATATTTTTAAACGTTGCACATAGGAACATTGCTTGTATGGTTAATGGTCATGAATGTAAAGTTTATTAAACTCACTAATAGTTTAGTTTTCCTTCAAATTGAATAATCGTTAGGGGACAATTCGTCCGCTTTAGAAAGTTTCCCTTGGATACCTGAAAATGCGTTTACTTGGAACCCTATCATTTACTACCAGGGTGAGCTGTTGCGAACGGAAGGTAAAGTTGTTGGTGGTTAACATTAGTTAAGATTATAGTTATACATTAAATGGCATGACACACAACTTTGAAGGTATGTAATTGCGTAACAATAAACTACATTGTTACTTATTTATTATTCAACTGATTTTTTGTTTATTGAACTATTTTAAAACGAATTTATTTACAAGAAAATATTCGACATGTTTTCGGGTTTTTTAAACGAGTTTGACGTAATGAGGAAAAACAAGATACTACCAAGTATTTAAAGAAAATCTAATGTTAAGTATTTGATAGATGATAGATGAAATTTTATTATATATATATATTTTAAAGATCACAGCGTACATTTTAGAAATCGTAATACTTTATGTACAGTTACACGAATGGCATCCTATGTTAACCACAGTACACAAAGGTTAACTGCACAGACGCACCATCGTTGCACATGCAATATTACCTATCGATCAGCTTTCAGAAGAATTTGCTGAAGCACGAAATAAACAATTTCTCTTACATCGGCAGAACTTCTTAAGAAAGTTTCCTAGAGAAATTTGTAACAAATATATAAGTACCTATATATTACAAACATTGTACTGAAACTTATAATCTCAAAAATGCCTCACTTGCCATCATTTAAAAATGCAATAAATACAAATGAGGAAATTGAACAGGTAGACGAGTTGAGCAAAGAGAAAACTTTGGAAATTTTTTTACAACGCTATTATCTTCTTTAGAGCATTAACTAATGTTTAAAATATTTTAATGAATAGAGGGGTTGTTTCCTTGTTAATACAATATATTTAGGCGACCGGTTTCAACCCTCCCGGGTCATCTTCAGGCGCTAAAGACCATACAAAGACAATCAGTTACAAAGATAAAAGTAGAGACAAAACTTTTGCGTATCAATTGGCTGAGGGCCATGTTACATGCTAACAAAAACTAAGAAAATTTTATCAGGTATGAACAGCTATAGAATCAGCTGCCCTATGTGCAGTGCTTTTTACATTGGGGAAACTGCACGCAACCTCTTGAGTAGATACAAGGAACATCCGAGATAAAGTTAACTATGAAGTAGGTCGCCACAGACTACTAACTGGACATAATTTTGATGATAGTTGCATTGAACTTTTACATAAAGAAACTAACTATAAGAAAAGGAAAATAAAAGAAGCTTTTATAATACACAAAGAAAATAATAATGATTGCCTTAATAAACAATTAATACTAAACTATGAACCTCTGTTTAAGGTTTTACACTAATGTTATGTTCCAAACACCCTCTCTAAATCTAATTATAATAATTCACACAAAATTCGTTTGTTGGTTTGGTCCTGTAAACGGTTCTGTTGGCATATTGATACTTATGTAAGACACACATATGAACACACCATTTTCCACACATTTGATATACACATATAAACGTACCAACTTCCACACACATCTGACATTTCTTCTATATGCGCACACACATTCAGGCCTTAATACACAAAACAAATCAGTTGTTACCAAACCACTCATACACATACACTCACTAACATCTCGAGTACTTCATTTGAAAATTGTGAGTAGGCTGGTGTAACCTCGTGCCTTATTTACCTGTAACAATGTCCTCTTGACGTGCTGGTGTGTCTCTTGATTTCATTAATCCTTTGTCAATATATTTGATTATAATCCCAGATATACATATGGATGTTCATACCTGATAGAATTTTCTTAGTTTTTGTTAGCATGTAACATGGCCTTCAGCCAATTGATACGCAAAAGTTTTGTCTCTACTTTTATCTTTGTATGGTCTTTATCGCCTGAAGATGACCCGGGAGGGTTGAAACCGGTCGCCTAAATATATTGTATTAACAAGGAAACAACCTCTCTATTCATTAACAATATCATTTACTTTAGATTTTTTGTTAAAACGATCCCTTGTGACATTTAAAATGAATCCAAGTGTACCTATATATACCGAGGATATAAGGATAATGAGAATGTATTCAAGTGACACGAAACAACTCCATTATTAAAATTTAATGGTCACGCTAATTATCGTGTTAAGAGCAATGTAATAATACTTCCTCAACGTGCGGCCTAATCGATTCAACTTTTAAGTGTAGGAACGTATTGATTCGTCAGCTTTTACGTGAAATTAAAATTGCCATTTTGCTCGGCGTGTGTGTTTTTGCGAACGGTATGAAATGTACAGCTCCCTTGCTGCAAACAACAATCACCCACGAAACAATTTCCCTGACAAAGGCCGTAAATGGAAACAATAATTTAAATTAACTTGAACGTATTAAATCCATTGTCTGGTTCAGCCGATTCCATTATGTAGGTGTTTATGATAAATAAATACAGCCGAGTGAATCCAGTGAAAAGCTCGAAAGATGTGACGAACTGATAGAGGTGTTACTAACTCAACCGCTCAAACCCTCTGCCTCGATCCTCGAATCGGCTTATCAATATTCGCGGCATTTCGGTACGGAGTGTTAGCGAAATTAGGTGATGTTCATTGTTTCAGACTCCAGAGAACATTTCAGTGTGATCTGAATGCGAGCGACCTTGTTCCTCCCGCAATCCGGAATGCGGGTCAAAGGGCACGCTAACTTTGCAAACGAGAACGTTCGAATTGCTAAAATCAAAAAACTTGAGAAAAGATAAAGTTATGGACATGATGCAATTAGAAAGTTAGCTTATCTCCGTTTAGAGTGCGCCTCCGCCAAATGGTGGATTTGAACCGGTTCACAATGGTGCAGAATCTCAATCTAGCGTGCAAAAGTCTAAAAACGAAAGTTGCAGGTAGGGCCCCTTTTGTGCATTGGATAGCAGCAGGTAGCTGAACGGACAATAGAAAGGTACAACCGACAAAGTAATAGAAGTTTCTAAACTAGAGACTGAAACTGAAACGTATGTGCCCCGAAAGCGTAAGAATAGAATTGGAACTTGAAATGCCCGCAGGCGAAGAATGAGTACTCGCTCCCTTGAGCTCTGAATTGGTACTGATTGTCTGAGGGAAGTTTGGCGCGGCTTGGCTGGCCCGATTATGCAACCAAATTCACTTATGTTAAGAAGGGTGGTCCAACAAGCGTTTCATTTAAAAAAAATTGTTTTATTTCATTGCTCTGTTGGCAAATTCAAATTGCAACTAATGAAGTTACGCATATAAAAATGGGAAACAACACCGTCGAGCCGAGCGCAAAAATCGCAATTTGCAATTAGACATGTCTGGGTGGCTTCGGCGTTGCAATAGATGGCGCAGAGGTTGGAGTGGAACCATACTCGAGTGTGCGACAAAAGGGAGACATAATTAACGGCAAAATAAACAGGTTCCATATCGCGGGCGGCTTTATTAAATCGGAATTCAAATGTTTGTCCTGAAACGTAGATTTTCACGGTTGACGGAAGCTGAAATGGCGGAGGCACTTGTTTCATTATACACATGCACTTAAACATTTTTTCGGCCGGCTTTCCCCCGTTTTTAACGCAATCAAATTACCTTCCTCTGGCTTGTTTCGATTTAAAAAGCTAATAATTCGAGAGGAGGAATCGTTCAAACATTACACCGTCACACATTATATGTGTTCGTAAAAAGTAATAAAAGTCTGGAAATCTAAATCTAGAGAATATATATATGTATATATATATATATACAGCCTGGTCCAGCTAAGGCGGCCCACTTAAATTACAGCGTTATTAACAAACTTAGAACAATAAAACTTGCAGGATTTACTCA
>JAWQRP010005442.1:0-10679 GCA_033557875.1 Quadriops clusia
CATTCTTACTCACCTCGGGAATTATAAGGATCCGACCCCCCCATTGGATAGAAGTGGCGTTTATATAATTAATTGTCATTGTGGCGCGAGCTATGTGGGAGAGACAGGCCGAAATATAAAAACAAGACTTAAAGAACATCAAAGAGACATAATAAATTCAGCCATAGGTAAACATTTACATCAAACGGACACAAAATAGATCTTAACAATGTTAATCTTCTTCATCAAAGCCAAAAGGGACATCAATTGAAATTACTTGAAAATTATGAAATTGATAAACTTAGATACAATAAAAAATTTAAGCCTCAATGAACAAGGAGATATAAATTATAGACCCCTTTATAAACTAATACTACAGGACACTGTACCTCCGGCATAGCTCGCGCGCCACCTATATTTTGGAGATGTCATATGTACCTACATTTAAAGAAAACTATTCTAAAATCACCGACTTTGTATACATACATTAAAAGATAAAGCGTTCTATACTTCAATGTTCAACAAGTTTAGATACTCAGATTTTTATATACAAAAAAACAATTTATCACAAATCAGCTGTTAGTCCGAAATGTTAATGTGCCGTGTATGTCTAAGATTTTAATTTGTTAAACCATAGGGAAAATATAAAATAGAATAAACTCAGAGAACGGATATTATGGAAGCTTTATGCAATGTTAATGAAAACATAATAGGAGTAAGTTTATAAGTTTTTTATTGTCTGTTATGATGCCATAAAACAGTGGCGAAACCGGTCGCCTTGTGAAAAATATACAACGACTTTGTCAGGAAGGTACTGGAAATTTGATTTCTACCATTTCAAAATATAATATCCTGACCTGGGGAACCTTGCACTTCGATAAGTCATTGTATTATAAAATATCTGATGAACTACTCAGGGTCCGTGACGTAATGCTTGCCAATTTGTTTATTTTGGTTTTACATAAATAAAGCCTTTAATAACATCCCTAAATTTACTTCTGGTCCTAAATAAACCGATATTTTGCAGTATAACTCATATTTCATTCACATTTCATTCGTTTTGGACCCTAAGTGTAATCAAACGTATACACACCTTGACAACTGTAATTTACGTATTTTAACACATGTTATGTTGGTCGACGTTTTGATCTCATTTAAGATCTTCCAAAGAGCTCTGTCATGAAATAAATGAGCAACACTTTGCTATATGGTACAAACTACATTCATGTCTTACTTGAGAATGAGTTAAAATTCAATATAATATTGTTTGAAGGTTTCGACAAATACAGTAATGATTGGTAAAGTATGAGGTTTGTTAATTTGTTCTCATCACATTTCAATAATATTTTGAAATATTTAAATGGCAAACATTGATTTAATATTATAGCTATGTGCACTAAGGCAATGGAATCGTTGTCGCGTTAGCGCACTTTTGAAACTGTATAGGTTGAAAAATGTTTTTATTACATATTAAAAACTCCAGAATGAACTGCGTACAAACATGTCCATATTGCAATAGAAAATTTAATTAAAACCATGATTTATGCACTAGATTATATAGATATTTTAAATTACAATTTTATATTTCATATTACACCCCTGAAGAGATTTATATTAATAAATGAAATGTTTTGAAAAGTATAATAATTTTTATCATTTAAGACTTTAATACCCAAAACCTACTTTAAAAATAAATTTCGACAGATAATAAAAATATTACAGAATTTGAAAAATTATAAATATAAATATGTAAGCATAGATACATCAACCGTCACAACTGCTTTTCCCTTATCGTATTGAATTGCGTAAATTAAATACAAGTAAGCCAAATTTACAACAATTTTCAATCATAGTGTGTATTACTATTAATCATTAACATACAATACTCATACAATTTCTTTAAAATTATCGTATACTATTTCTAATTTCATGCGTATCTTTTCGCACGATATTAAAACTAGTTAACATTTAAAAGCTTTTTTTACTTAGATTCTACAGAGGCGGAATTCAAAGCAGCGAAAATGTGACATAAACTACGAGTCTCATTAAAACTGCTCTTATAAGAATCCATTCAGTACAATCTCTCCAACAATCGCTGACCTAGATCACCCTTAATCATCGTTGCTCCTTTCAAGGCGGATATGCGAAAATTGCGTGCGTGCAAAGTTGGCTATGGAACCCTGTATAGGATGTGAAAGGACATACGGGATCCTCGCCTAGTAATAAACGGAATTTATGTCTAAATATAATTACCAGCAATTTGGCTTTTACATGAATAAATTTCACTTGCTATATATTAAATCATGCTTTCCTTTACATTGTGTTTATCGTGTTTTACACTAATGGTAAGTACTCCTCGTGTAGACACAAACTTTACTAAATATGTGCAAACTGATTCTAAGTGGTTAAAACGTAAAGAGTCGTAATAATATATCCAGTAAGTACGTATGTAAGTAAAATACATTAGTTGTGGTCACGCACATACCTGTGGAACAATGATCCTATTTTTAAAGAGAATAACGATTAAGACAAATGACGTTATTTTTTCTTAAATTATAGCTGGGTATTGATATTATAATAGTCAAGCTTCAAGACACAGCGATTTCTAAAAGCGAATGGTAATGATGTTGAGTAAAACTAAGGATGCTAACAATTCATACCCTCCACTAAATGTACTGTAAGAACTATAACTTGCAACATCTGACGGAAAAGCTTAGAAAACACGGAGAGGAAACGGGTACTCACCTCGTTTGAATATTGCACACCCTGCAGCGGTATCCAGTGATAACCCATCGCCCTGTCCCAGATCATCCCTTTGCTCCACACCTCTATCAGCAGCCCAGTATTCAAGTCGTTTGTTTCGCTGAAAAGTGATGTCGTGTTTAATTTTACACTCTTGTCTTTCGTGCTATTTTTTAGGTCGTGTTATGCTGTTATTTGTTGATTGTGTAGTGTTTTAGGGTGTTTAGTGTTGTATTTGTGTCTCATCTCATCTTTATGTCGTATATAAAAAGGGATAAAGTAAAGATAAACTGTAAGATAGTATACTTCAAAACTGGCTTACGCCATAAATCAGAACTAGCATAAATTACACTCCTGATAAAATTAAATAATTACCAATACATTTAGTCTGATTATAATTACAGGAATATTAAAATACGTAGAATATATACATAGCTTTCTTAAAGTTGGCAGTAAGAACACTTCCTTAAAAAGAGTTAATACCATGCATATATACCTTGAGAACATGCACATGCTTAACAAAATTATTACGTTTGTATACAAAAAACTAACATTTATATTGCCAGACAACAGATTGAAACAGTGAAAAATACTAAATGAAAAGTGAGAGATGATTTACAATTATTGATTAGACGAAAATTAGAGTGTCTTGAAGCTAGAGAAGCCGTTTAAGAGGCGAAGTTTACACATTTAGCAAGTAAAGGCAGCTTATTCAGTTAGTTTAAGGATTGTGAAACGTATTTTTTTAACATGAGTCACTGTTGCCAGGTACAAAGCAATTTTATATATATATAGATATACCCTAAGTGGCGGATCATCATTATAATCCTGTGTCATCCTTCGTCAAGTCTCTAAAGGATTTACACTTCATGAAACGAAAAACGTGACACAAAACTATTCGGCTTTGTCAATTTATGAAGCTCATGCACATGACAGCCATTATGCGCTAATTACTGGTGCCAATAACAAAAACGAATGCATATAATACTTACAATAGGAAGTCTTGTTCCCAGCATGGTGTCGCTCCTTTTACAGTTACAGTAGTGGATTTGACGTTTTGTAGTTTCAGTGTTACGTAAGTATTAAATTGTGATGCTGAAATAATACATTAAAGTTATGTCTTGGTTATGTACCCTTAATGATTAAAACCTATCGTTATTTATCACAACACGATCTTACGACGTGAGACAAAAATATAAAAAAAATTACTTTCAGATTACATGTATTTTAAAACGGAAGATAATGCGATGAGATTAGCCTAAAAGTGTGAGAGAAAACAGAAACTGGATGATTGTTTAGGAGTCGGCAATATTCAGCCTCACTTAACTTTAATGGCACTTTTAAAAGCAGTGCGCGATTTATAGCGTTTACTTCGTTTTAACCCTAATTTATTGCAGCTTTTAATCCTATCTGCTAATCTCATCCGGCACCAAATTGATAGGGAATAAGTGGCTCCTCTCCCCGACCGTGAAAAACTAAATTGCTGAACCTTGGCATAGTTTTTATATCTGTATTCTTCGCAAACTGCGCTTAATGATTCGTGAAGTCGATAGTTTCGGCCTTTTGTAGAAAAAAATTTGGCTGACCGAGCAAAACAAACTTTATAATACATAAGGCTGAGCAGACGTATCCATTTATAATATAAAATTATAATAACGTGCTACAGTTCAGTGAGATTTTTTATGCATAATTGAGAGAAAATGGAATTGGGAGTCGAAAAAAGTTTACCTAGTGCAAATGACTGAAAATCGAATTTGTTTTCCAATAAATGGGATCAACGCGTGTGTTAGGGTTTACGTGTGTGCTGCCGCAGCCACACCGGTGTCATGTAACCCAATTGATTAATCTGTTGTAGTTTAAGCCATCTGCTAGAAACGGTCGTTGAAATGCCTTTTTTCAAATAACATTTTCATTCTATTCCAGTCTGTTTCAAATAACTTCTTTCATTATAATGTCTCTAGTTTTAAATACTGCACTCACACTTTGATAGAACGATAGTAGTTTAATATACTTATATTATATTTATAAAAGACATTATGTACATTTGAAGTTGTATTAATACAAACAAATAAAAAATCAACATTTTTAAAACTTTCTTGTAGTCGATATTAAGTAAAATGGCAAAGCACTACTTATAATGTATAGAATCCAGGCACTATATAACCATTTTAATCATCTCGTACATCCAAAATTAAATTAAATAAAATAATCTGAGAATTTTCTCGACCTCATTGATGCCTGAAATTCACACACATGCAACATTTCCTATAAAAATACACGCACTCACATCATAATAATAATTTCTTCATTTCAGCATTACGAACATAAGGAAAAGGCGACGGCAATTAGTTCATACATATGGTACACAGACATAACAACATTCCATTTAATAGTTCAAATTTCACAAGATATAATAGTACAAGTTATAAAACGAAGAAAAAAAAAACTTTGGCTATCTCATATACTTACGATTATTATAAATATAATAAATTATATCTAATATTTTTAAAAAGTACGTGTACAATATCAAACCAGTAATAGGTAATCCTCTTAAACCCCTATCTAATGGCGAATATCACACATGCTGTTGTGCATTTTTACTTCATAACGAATACAAGTAAGTTTTGACCATTGCGCATTGTTTAATTTATAATAGTTTATATTACCTACATAGTCACCCCTGTTGAGGGTTTAATTTTTTTACAAATGTAAATAGAGTCAAAAATATAACACGACTTGAATTAAATGTATTTTAGCAACCTGCTGATGTCCAAGGATAGAAATAAACCGGCTGCTTATGAGCAACTAAAGTACCAGTTGGAAATTGTACATATTTACTTTTTATTAAAACAAATTGATGTTTATAAAACAACAATAAAGTTTATAAAACGACAGTAATGTTTATAATACCAAAACAACGTTTATGAAACGAAATAATGTTTATAAATCTAAAGTAATGTTAATAAAGCGAAAATTATAGGCCATAAATTTATCGCTGTCCTCTAAAATTTGTGTGATAGCTCTCTCTCATATATTTTATGCGAAACGCTTAGTGCCATAAATACCGAATGAAGTGATAACTCACCTTGAGCTCCAACGTAGCGGGCTTTCTTTACTGTAACAGAGAAAAGCGGGAGATTAGTGCCAAATACCCATAAAATAACAGAAAAATAACTAACAAGCTGTGGGGCAGCGAACGGAAAGTAATTTATAATTTATAGGAAGTAAATGAAGTGTTAACTATCTCGCTCGCTAGTAACTTATCGAAAAGTTTCCGTAACTGGATTACGTGCGTTAGACTTAATGTACTAATAAAGCAATCAATAAAAATTTATTAAACGCCGCAATAAGTGCGATCAACTATAAATTCAATTACAAATCAAGAGCCAGCACTCGAGGAACACAATTTTATCGCCATCCTCACGTAAAAAGTTGTAAGTGAAAAAGTTTTACGGCTTGCTTTTAAGGTCAGGGGAAAATTGCTCTTCAGATGAAGAAAATACTGGGAAATAAATGTATGAGCCCCATGGTCTATTACACCCCGGATATGTCAAGCTCATCATTTTAATTCAGACGTCAATTAAATGCTAAACTGCATGGTCGTAAAGAACTGCGAACGGCTCACTCTGGTGACACAGCATATTTTCACATCTCTCTTTATTAACTAATATGACCTTTGGGATCATAAAACTGCAGTGTAACTCCGGTCTTTCGGCCGCTTTCAACACGAATTTATTCTCTCTTACTTTAATCCTACACTTCGGAGTTGTAATGAACCATTTATTTTAATTTGCTTATATAGGTTTTTTCGCTCATATAAATATACCTACATTATTCAAAAATGAATATCCATGTTCAGTTGGGCGTACATCTACATCTCACCCTAATCAAGGGAAATCCACAGGGGAGTCATTATTTAGTTATGTGTGTATTATTACATAACAATATTCAGTTATCCAGAATTCTATGCTGGTTATTCTTTTAACTAAGTCATTGAATGGAGCTGTTGGGAAATACCGCTACTATACTGACTGTGTTGTGCTACAAATTTTCAATAGGAAAATGAACTAAATTGAAATGTGTGTAATTTAATACGCAAATTGAATAAAATTGTTACGTATTACTTCAGATAACTCGATAAAATTGACTTATCAATTTCAACTACGCGTTCAAGATAATATAGCTTCTTTCTATTACTTTTTAAACCTTTCTATTTTTTTTAAATCCTTCAAATGCTTTTAAAATCTTAGCATAAAAGGAGTCAATTTATTGTGTAGGTGTTATTTGTCTTGAAAAGGTCATTTAAGGAAGTAGACTGCCATCTGTTGACTTTTAAGCCATTTTTACAAGACATTTTGAAACTCTTTTGCTGTTGGTTAAAAAATTATATCATTCTAAACTTTCATTCGACAAGGTTGAAAAACAAAACACTAGTTCTTCATAAAATATTCATTTTTCCCTAAAATGTATCTTCAAATTTGAATTTGTATCCAAAAGTGGACTTGTCACTAAAAATTTTGTACCAAACGCAAGCGTAAAATTTACTATTGTATATTTAATCAACTACAACTGTTTATTTAAATATTACACAGCATTTTGTCTGTTTGGATAAACGAGTATCAATACATATGAAATTTCATATCTATCTAAATGTAGATGAATAATTCTGAATAATTGGAGGAGGTGCACTTGAATATTGTTTTGTATTAAGTAGCATCTGAAACAAACCTACTAGGCACAAAAACACATTCGTAAATAATGTGGAAAAGTGGAAAATCTTATAAAAACTAAACGTAGATAAGTTTAATAAGCCGTAAAGCTTCTTTAGACTCTGCATATGTATGTAATCTCGTCGTTCCCTCGAAAATGTGTTTATTAAAGTCCCCGCTGGCGGCATTCAAACAACTTAAAATATACTGTAAATGCAAAGTTAATGGCACTCCTAAAACATATACAGATAAAGCAAGCGCAGTAAAATATCGCTGCAATTTCGAAAGGATAACGTTTTGCACATCAAACACGTAACGTTGCATTTGAGACTGTCCTCAGACTGTTTACAATGGCAGACAAGTACACATTTGAATAAAATATGTTATTTGGCTTAAGGTCAGCTTTCCGGCCGGAATCTATTCTTTTTTTGCCGCGTTTGCTCTTCATAATTCTGGAAATAAGTGCCCGTTTGAGGTGTCTGCAGGGTAATGGTTTCCATAAATGCTCTTCGGCCATCCATCCTGAATACTAAAATAACTCGGATCGATTATTAGGTTGTAGACTCGGAAACGTGCCACTTTAAGATTCTCCTTCCGGCTCACAAATGCATTGAATCAACTAGAAAGGGACACAATTGGCAGCAAATACGACAATCTGCTCCCTTACGGGGTGCCGAGGAATTGGTTTTCCCTTAAAATCGACTAGCGGGCTGCAAATTTTTGAGGGGGTGCATTAGCATTTATTTGCGGCAAATTGAGCCTCTTCTAGTTCGCAGGACGAACCGGGATTTCGTTCAGGTCATTTTATTTTTAAAAAATCTCTTAAAAATTGGGTGAAAATGTCCGTGTTACCTTACCTAAATTCGTAAACTATTGTATAGTACATCATTATGTCTACAATATTTTAATTAACAACCCCTATGATGCCAATTACTTCCTGTGTTGACTAAACTGTGAATAAGGGACAGAAAATATGTGACCTTGCTTCCAACTTATAGATTACCCGCCTTAGCACGCACTCCAGAATATTAAATTTATTTAACCCTCGGCCGCGCTTTGGGGAAGTATAAATAGATTTCCGGGCGCAGGTCAAAACAAAAATATAAACGCTGCAAATACTTTCGAGGTAAAACAAGATAGCTTATAATCGGCATTTAGAAAACTTGAATAATAAGATTAAAATTGTTTTTTTTTGTGTGTTAATGGTATTTTAAGGTCTAATAAAAAAAAGAAATCATTGTTTCATTCTATTTCTTTTTATTTTAAATAGTCATTTTAAAAAGTCGACGTTTCGCTCTACTTTGCGAGCTTCTTCTGGACTTTTTTTATTATCTATAATACAGACAAGGCATATCAGGCATGTAATTAATCTCAAGAAAACCAAAAACTAACACCCTCACAATACTAAATACTTACATCTATAATATCATAATCACAAAACATTTTAAAATTTCACTTTTCCTTTTCTTTTAATCACATATTTTTATATTTCTACACTTATCAATACAATGTTTCGTCATTTTTAATTTGTGCTAAAGTTAACCAATTAACATATTGTACAGTTCCAACTCGTAAATTATACATATATGTCTTTGGTTGTTATGAATAAATTTCTTGTGGTATTTTGGTTTTTGCTTACTACATTTATGTTATGTTTCTTCAATTTATATCTTAAATTCTCTGTTAAATTTCTTATATATGGCAAAGTTACATAAGTTTGTGGATCTTTTATATTTTTTGTTTTATTATTTTGATTGTTAAGCCAACATGCAATTGACAAAGAGCATCAGTTCGACTTTGAAAATGTAAAAATTCTCAAGAAACAAAGTAATTGGTACAAAAGAAAAATAAATGAATCTTTATATATTAAGAAAAATCAAAATTCCATAAATTTCAAAACAGATACAAATAATATTAATAAAATTTATAACAGGGTAATAAAATTGTAACTTAAATGAATTACCATATATTGTTCTTTAAATTATGAGCTGATTTAAATAAATAGGAAACAAATAATAACAAAGATTAGATATAGAATACATTATTTGTGGGTTTGTATACGCAATAAATAGGTTGTTGAACGTTTGAGGGAAGCACAAGATGGAGACACATAATATGAGTTTAACGCTATGTGTATAATTTATGAGTTGGAACTGTACAATATGTTAATTGGTTAACTTTAGCAGAAATTAAAAATGATGAAACATTGTATTGTTAAGTGTAGAAATATAAAAAGATGTGATTAAAAGAAAAAGAAGAGTGAAATTTTAAAATGTTTTGTGATTGTGATATTATAGATGTAAGTATTTAGTATTGTGAGGGTGTTAGTTTTTTGATTTCTTGAGATTAATTACATGCCTGATATGCCTTGTCCGTATTATAGATAATAAAAAAAGTCCAGAAGAAGCTCGCAAAGTAGAACGAAACGTCGACTATTTAAAATAAAAAGAAAAAGAACGGAACAATGATATCTTTTTTTTATTAGACCTTAAAATACCATTAACACACAAAAAAACAATTTTAATATTATATTGATTTAGAAACATGGAAAAATTTAACAACAGATGATGAAAAATTACATGAAAAATTTCGCGGTCTATTGTACTGTGACTGATGAGGGGATACCTCGCTGTTGTGCTCAAAAGAGACACTTATGGAAACATTCCGAAAACGGAATAAGGCGGGAAATTCAAAATCCCCTAAACTCTATTTGGCCAAAATTACCTGTGATCGTCTAGTATTTGGTAGGAACCCTTTTTCGTTGTATTCGTAATATCCCCAGAATTCGTAGGCAAAGTCACGTCAAAGAAAAATATGCCATTAAGGCGAGAACTGTTATTGAGAGTATGCGAAATGAAGATTTGAATGAAGAATGAATTCAATGGAAATGTCAAGTCGTTCGTGTGTCTGTGTGTGTGTAATGGTTGTGATTTTAACTGTTTGCATTTAACTTAGTTATTTGAATTATTGAATGATTTTAATACCTGGAAAGTTCTGTTACTAAGAAAGTCCTCTTTCATTCTTTAACTTTGAAATTAATATGACAAATGAAACAAGACAAAATCGCGAATGTGGCGACTCAGCATAACACAAGTTGTGTTGGCGCATGGTCCCTCAGTGGTTAAATATCTCTGCAAATCCGAACTTTAAAAGCTCAAGATTAGAGTTGATCTCAGGCAAGGCCATCATCAATCGCTACCGTCATCAACGGGATCCACACGGTTCAAACGCAAAATGCGATTAAACTAA
>JAWQRP010005443.1:0-10679 GCA_033557875.1 Quadriops clusia
AAATAAAATCGCTAATATTTTTACCTTTTTGGTATGCTTTGCTACTTTGTCATACTATTTCTTAATTTTTCGATTTACGTCTTTTTCCTACTATTTTTTTTTGTTTCTTCGTTTTCTTTTATTTGCTCTGTTTCTTTGTTTTGGTTTCTTTGTTTTGGTTTCTTTGTTTTGGTTTCTTTGTTTTGGTTTCTTTGTTTTGGTTTCTTTGTTTTGGTTTCCTTGTTTTGGTTTCTTTGTTTTGGTTTCTTTGTTTTGGTTTCTTTGTTTTGGTTTCTTTGTTTTGGTTTCCTTGTTTTGGTTTCTTTGTTTTGGTTTCCTTGTTTTGGTTTCTTTGTTTTGGTTTCTTTGTTTTAGTATCTTTGTTTCCTGGTTTTTGTTTTTTTTGTTTTCCCCAATAATAAATAACAAGAAGGCCATGGTGGTCCCAAACTTAACACAGAACCGGAGAAACAATCGACGAACGTTCCCATCCGAACAAGTGCCGGTCATTAGCACAGCTCATTGGCCCATCATTTTTGTCCCCAATTAACACGCCGCCGAGATCCCGACAAAAAACTCCTTTCTCAGTCAATTACGGCCGCCTGGGATGCCCCAAACTGCAAGAATGCCTTTCTTATAAAACAGAAATGTATTAAATTCTTAGACAAGGAGTCTTGATTGCCTCGGAGCTTTCGTTTGGGCTGCTATATCTGCGGTTCTGCGCGATTAACGTTATCGAACGATTGACCGCACTAGTTTCCAGCATTTTTTTTTGCAGTATCTAACCAGAAGATTTAACATTAATTTTTTACTAATATTCTTCGTTAGTGTTGTTAATTAATGTTGTTAATTAATGTTTCTAAGTAATATTTATAATCAATATTAATATTTATAATCAATATTAATATTTATAATTAATATTGGTTAGAATTCGAAAAAAAATCAGAAGTGGGATCACCTACATATTCTTATAGCAAAATAACATTCATTGCCCACATCCCCGCATTTGCATACGTAGGTGCCCCAGCGGGTGATTTCCTCATCTAGTCGTCCCCTTTCTTCAATTCATCATATCTTATTAACCCGCCACCCCTAACGTCAATATACAAAGTAACCCCGTACACGCATGCGATACACAAAAATGTAGCGAAGTAGATTTATTCAACGACATGAGCGCCATAAATCCTGATCAAAAATTCTGGCCATAAACTAGTTAAGCTCACCGCGTTGTCTTTCGCTTTGGCGGGGGGCTGCTTCAAACTAGGGTGACTTCGTTACTCATATTCATATTTATATGGGTAGATACGCATCTATCATTTATATCTGCATACTGAGCGCCCGTAAACACATACGCTCACTTACACAAAAACACACATACAAAGAAACACATATGATCTCTCTCTCTCTTTATCTCTCTCTCTCTCACACACACACACACACATATACATACACACACAAACACAAATACAAAGAGACACATACACATACATTCAAAGTACAGAGAGAAAGAGAGTACAAATACGCACCCAAGAAAAGAGCCGTTACAAACCCCCCACCAGTCGCAAGGCGAGCGCGAAGAGTATGAAATAGCCTTAACGCGAATTCTATAAAAACGACGAAAACAATTAAGTCATTAGCAGTCATAAGATAATTTGATCAATTTCCTCTAGAAACCCAAACCGAAACCATCAAACCTGATAAGACCGAGTTGAGTCAAGCAGTAAGAGGAAAAGGCTATTACAAATCAGAAACTATTAATAGATGTATTCTAAAAGTTCGTTTAAACAAGAAATCGGTATCAATACCGGCCGGGCGACATCTAATCGTTCACACATCCTCTTCCGTTCGATGCAATTGTCCTCGAATATATCGGAACTAACGAGAGCAGATAGGGAAAAATGGAATTAAAACGATTGATTAGAGGAATTATTGATTGAAATAACAATTGGTGGACGAACGATCGGTAAGAAATAAACTATTAAACAAACACACTATTAAACAAACAAACTATTAAACAAACAAACTATTAAACAAACAAACTATTAAACAAACAAACTATTAAACAAACAAACTATTTAAAAAACAAGTGATTAAACAAATGATCTAAGAAATAAATGAGTGATTAAGTAGCTGATCTAATAAGCAAGCGACCGATCCCACCACTGTGTATACACCCTAACGAATTATTGGTTAAAATAGAAATCGCTAAATGAATGACTTATTAATCGAAAACTAAGTAAAAAAAAACAATAAGAAAACTAAGCAATGATCTAAATAAAGGAGTAAATAAAAGGCTAAATAGCCTAGAGAGCCAAACAAAACTAGAAAAAAACAAAACAAGAAAAAACAAAAAAAAGAACAAAACAAGAAAAAACAAAACAGGAAAAAAAAAACATAACGAAAAACTAAACAGAAAAACACAAAAAAAGACGAAAAAAACAAAACAAGAAAAAACAAAAGAAACAAAAACCGATCCGGCGCGGAAAAATCGATTCAAAGCCGCCGTATTAAATATCAGGGCCTACTATGCAAATTAAGAACCCTCATTGAAAAATCAAACTGTCAGCGGGAAACAAAAGCTGTCAACTCCTACACATGTTCGGCTTAATGGACAATTTGAGTCGTTGACGTTCTCATGTAAACGCACTACGTATGCAAACGCATGCACCTTGGCCAGCTAGGATCCCATCCGCTGAAGAATAGACCATTGGTCCTCGCTCACGCTTGGCGTGTCGGGAAACGCGCCAAATTTGAATAGCTTTTAAGCTCTTTTGTCGGGGCTTCCTGTCTAGGCGCCTTAAATTACCAAGGAGCAATATAAAAACCAGGAATTAAGCCGTTTGTACCTAGAAGAATTCTCTCTCTCTCTCTTTCTATCTCCATCTCTTTCTATCTCTATCTCTTTCTATCTCCATCTCTTTCTATCTCTATCTCTTTCTATCTCTATCTCTTTCTATCCCTATCTCTTTCTATCTCTAACTCTTTCTATCTCTATCTCTTTTTATCTCTATCTCTTTCTATCTCTATCTCTTTCTATCTCTATCTCTTTCTATCTCTCTCTATCTCTCTATATTTCTGTCTCTCTCTATCTCAAATCTACCGATCTATATATGTATATAAAATTGTTTTCCCATATATATATTATAGTAATAAAATACTAATAAGATTAACGAATATTTCGTATGTAAGGGTGTATTCACACTAACGGCCAAATTCGCTCAAGCTGTTGTAATTGCCGCGAGCGCGGTCACGAGGCTTTCAAATGCAAAATTCATGGCTGAAGTGAATTTTTGTCTCGTCTCTAATGAAAACGAAACTCGGTACAATGAGACAGCCTCAATTATAGAATCCATTTGTAGAGGGGGCGGCGGGGTGCGCTCGGCAGATTTCGACGTGTATCAAATGTCGATAATGAAGAAATATTCAAATTAGTCGAAGTAAAGTCTGCCTCCTTGAATTTTGTCACTAGCACAAACTCTTTGATAACTAATTACTGACGCAGGGGTGCGCCACCCTTATTTTACTATTGCTAACCCTTTTATATCAGCCCCTGTTCGTTGCCTCTCTTTTCTACCCCTCTTCTTCGGCTATCCTCGTTGTATCTCATCGTTATTTCTCTCTTCGTTGTCTCTCTTCGTTGTCTCTCTTCGTTGTATCTCATCGTTGTTTCTCTTCGTTGTATCTCATCGTTATTTCTCTCTTCGTTGTCTCTCATCGTTGTTTCTCTTCGTTGTATCTCATCGTTGTTTCTCTTCGTTGTCTCTCATCGTTATTTCTCTCTTCGTTGTCTCTCATCGTTGTTTCTCTTCGTTGTATCTCATCGTTGTTTCTCTTCGTTGTCTCTCATCGTTATTTCTCTCTTCGTTGTCTCTCATCGTTGTCTCTCTTCATTGTCTCTCTTCATTTTTTCTCTTCCTTTTCTCTCTTTCTTTTCTCTCTTCCTTTTCTCTCTTTCTTTTCTCTCTTCCTTTTCTCTCTTTCTTTTCTCTCTTCCTTTTAGTCAACCATCATCGTTCTTTCTTACCGCTTGTGTATCTACAATCACTAGTTTCTCTCTTTTCTCAAAGACGAACTTATTGGATCTTAGGAAGCAATTTAGTTGTCATGAGTACTTGTTAAAAAAAATATATAAAAATAAAAAAACATTTTGGAGCGTCCGTTGCGCAACGGTAGCGGCGTTGGTATGCATTATTTCAAAATAATAATAATAAATTATTTAGAAAACTTGAAAAACACAATTTAACATAAACAGTGTCCCTCTATCATGTACACCGTATTTCACTTTAAATGTCACTATTTCGTGAAAGCTCCCGTATGCTTATTAGCTTAAATGCGTGCAAATCGTCTGATGTTGCAAGTGTTAAGAGTGTTAACAGTGTGAGCACATTGAGCTAGCGAGCACAAAGAGACAAATTTTGATAATAATCCGCTGAGTCTAGTTAAGCCCGAGCCTCAGCGCCTACCTTGTTGCCAACCTCTAAATTGCATTAATCCCTATAATCAAAAATAATATTTACTCTTAACAGGTACTAATTGATTGCAACGTTGTGCGGCTAAATTGCTACTTATAGGCAAAGCAATTAGGGACGGCCGGGCAACTAAATAGTCCCCTTTCGCTTGGGAATTTAAGGCCAGTAATGCACTGGTCAGATTCTGTTATTATGGACATATGCATACGTGTTGCCAACTTTACAAGTCGATACTTTTAAGGGGTGTTAGTTCAAGTATCTTGGAAGATATTCAGTTTGGTTAGGTTAGTTGATTTTAGGTTAATTTTAGGATATGTTATATTTAGGTTAGGTTAGGTTAGGTTAACTTAGGTTAGGTTAGCTTAGGTTAGATTACGCCCAAGTGCAAAAAAATATCAGGTGATCCTACCGACAGCGCCAGCAGCAACAAATCACTCAACGAGAAGATTAAAGAAATAATAAAGGAGAAGTAGCGGTTCCATCAGGGGTGGCGTATCGGAACGGGCCATATAAAATTTACGCCCCAAAATGAATAATAACCCCCAAAACAAGGGTGTGAATTTTAAAATACTTATTACGTTTTTCCCATTCCCCGCCGCCCTATATATAAGAATCATTATTACTCGCTATCAGCCGCCGAGTCCTGATACCATAAAACTGTGTCTGAGTTTGAATTAAAAATCAAAATATATTGCCCCGCATATATCCCTAGTCGGTTTAATAAGGCAGGAAGCCTCAGTGGCGTTCGTTCTCTGAAGGGGATTTCCTTTGGCAGCTCGAGTTACTGGAAATCGATTTGGTGGAAGCTGAGTTGAATGCTGTTGTATATTTATTACTAAATACTACAGAATAGTATAATAAATACTACAGAATAGTATAATAAATACTACAAAATAGTATAATAAATACTACAGAATAGTATAATACTAGTATAAGTAAGTACATAGTATACACAGTACAGCAAAGCATATAAAAAAGTCCAAATGAAAAACGAGCAACTTTTAAATTTCCCTCCTCCTCGTGACGACATAAAGTAAAGACCGTACCTACACCCCCCCAGAAATTCTTTATGCGCCGCTTCTGCCCTCCGTAATGCTCGACGGGAAGCTATTGTTTTTATAATAACATTGAGATATTACTCTATGCGGTATAGAAAGGTGGCTATGAACATATTTCACGTAATAAGAAGGCTGGGGAGCTGCAAAAATTGAACATCTTGAATAATAAGATGATCTCTGAATATAGAATGCCCTCGCCGCTCCAATATCTCGTTCGCATTATTAACTTCTGCGCCTCCTCCACCTTGTAATATTCATGTACGTAGCGGTGCGCTGCGAGTAGACTTCTTTTGTTTCCGCTCCTTCTTTTGTTTCCTACGGCTACTAAGATCCGACTGAAGGTGGTTGGTACATGTGCGCATTGTTTTGTGCCATTATGCACACCTTCGGCAGGTATGTATAGTTCAATATGTTTTCATTTTGTTTTCTTCGTTTTGATTTCTTCGTTTAGTATCTCTCTTTTTATTGATAGTTTAGTTCATTATTGTTAGTTTATTTATTGATTTGTTCGACGTTTCATCTTTGTTCGTTTATTTCATAGTTGTTCATTTGTTTCAACTTTGTTCATTTGTTTCATCGTTGTTCGTTTGTTTCATCGTTGTTCATTTGTTTCATCTTTGTTCATTTGTTTCATCTTTGTTCACTTGTTTCAACTTTGTTCATTTGTTTCAACTTTGTTCATTTGTTTCATCGTTGTTCGTTTGTCTCATCGTCTGTCATTTGTTTCAACTTTGTTCATTTGTTTCATCGTTGTTCATTTGTTTCATCGTCGTTCATTTGTTTAAAGTCGAGGAGCTCTTCGATCCGCGATCGCCAGCGCTCACTGCGATCGCTGGAACCAGAGGAAGCGGCACGGAGCAAAAAATCGGAGGTGCCTGTACACGTATGAGAGCGCTCACAATAAAAACTGCAGGAGGCTGTGAATCTATCTGATATGAGGCGAGGTGGAGTTGGAGGAGTGTCTCTATCGGCAACACCCACTTCGATAACCCTTTTTTACCCCCTCCACCGTGATCAGATTTTATTATAGTTTTCTCTCGGGCACGGCAGCCTGCGCGCATTCTGCATTGTCCACTTTTTGTCCGCGAAGAGTTGGCTGGCTCACTCGCGGCTGGTACATACCTGTTCCGCGGCCGCCTTGATTCGAGCTGCCTTCATTCGGCCGCCTTGATTTAAGCCGTCTTGATTCAGCCGTCTTGATTCAACTGTCTTGATTCAAGTCGTCTTGATTCAAGTCGTCTTGATTCAAGTCGTCTTGATTCAAGTCGTCTTGATTCAAGTCGTCTTGATTTGATCACTGATGTTAGACCGCTGGACTTTGCGCAAATACGCATACTTATGTACCTAACCTAACCTAACCTAACCTATGAATTTTTGACACGATCTAACCTATGCCTTTTAGACATGACCTAACCTATACCTTTTTGACATGATCTAACCTATATCTTTTCGACATGATCTAACCTATACCTTTTAAACATGATCTAACCTATACCTTTTTGTTATGACCTAACCTATACCTTTTTGTTATGACCTAACCTATACCTTTTTGTTATGACCTAACCTATACCTTTTAGACATGATCTAACCTATATCTTTTTGACATGATCTAACCTATTAGTTTTTAAGCGTTCTAACCTCAACCTTGCACAATAACGTTAAAAACGAACTGCCCGATCGAGGTGATAAAAAGCGGCAGCTGTGCCGCGGCCAAATTACCAACAAATTACCCTCTATCTCCTATAAGATACGTTCCCATAATCGCCCATCCACTTCAATTTGACATTTTCAAGAATGCAGGTGCAGGACATTTCGAAGATTCCCGAGTAATGCGCGCAAAAAGCGATCGCGGCCCGAAGAAATGTTAATTGTCCCGCTCGCCGCAAGTTTGACAGGCACAGCCGACTAGATATTAGTTACAGCAAATGTTTATTAGTTAGTGCGAGTTCGAGACGGGAATATTTGGGATTACACATGCTACAATTTCCCTCAATAGCGACTCATTCTCTCTATCGCTCTCTCTCTCTCTCTTTCTCTTTTCACTCAGACTCCCTATCTCTCTCTTTTCACTCAGACTCTCTATCTCTCTCTTTTCACTCAGACTCTCTATCTCTCTCTTTTCACTCAGACTCTCTCTATCTCTTTCTCTCTTTCTTTGTTTTACAATCATTCTCTTTCTCTCTCTTTCACTTGTTCAAACGCGAGGGCGAAGCCGACAAGGACGGCATCCAAGTTAGTTAATTGCTCGCGAAAAAAGGAAGTCATCGTCAAGGTTTATTTCTTGAGTAATTTTGAATTAGATACACTAATTTAACTTCATTATTTTAGCCGGGAGGATGATACACCGGGCTGCGATGAATGTCTGTTCACAATTAGTGCTCACTACAGACAGTTATTTATAATGTTATTTGTTTGTATTGCGCTTATTGTCTCGCTTACAACCGACAGAATCCAATAAGCACCAGGAATCTTCATTGCACCGCTCAGCCGCTCAGTTTTTTATAAAAAACTTAATGTTAGTTGTTGATTTAATGTCGTTTGAAACGTCAACTGTCATTTGAAACGTCAGTTGTCATTTGAAACGCCATCTATTGGAAACGTCAACTGTCATTTGAAGTACCAACTGTCGTTTGAAGTGCCAACTGTCGTTCGAAACGTCAACTGTCATTCGAAACGTCAACTATCATTCGAAATCTCACATATTTGTCAGTTTTAACCGGCAAATTGACGTTTTGTGTGCACCGCCAACGCGATGTCCTCAGCAGGACATTGGACCCTCTCACGCTGCCATGCGGTGGCACTCACGCGAGTACATCCCGATCCAAAATGTAAGCACATTAATGAGCATCAATTGCTATTGAAGGAGGATGTTACCAATAGTTAGATACTAATTTCCCCTTAAATTATATCCTTTCAAAATCAATTTAGTGGGTGCACACGGAGCGCTGCGTCTCTATTGAGGCCGCTGGCGAGAGCGGGCGGGACAAAGACGACAATAGCTCGCACCGATGTTAAAATCAATTCAATTCCTTGTATGTACCAATAAACGTGCAATTCACAGTCCTCATAAATGGATGATTGATGATTAGAAAATTGTGATTGCGTCACATCCGGTGGATACTTCGACCGCGAGCTCTCCGGACGGCCTGCGTGGCCATCTACGATTAAATTCCATCTATTTGCTAAGTGTGCTTGCTGCTCGCTTAATCCAAATAACCATTAGATACATTTTTTATCCTTATTAAAGAATAAAGAATAATAATATATATATATATATATATATATATATATATTAACGAGAAATATATATATATATATAATTTAAAAAATAGTTAGACAAAGTAGTGATGAGTGAGAAGGTAAAGAACTATTTCTTTCAGATATAACATTACCTTTCTTAACGGGCGTCGCATTGTCGCGATTTGTTTTTGTTTACAAGCACTCTGCGATTTCTGGAAAAGAATGCGCGCGATCTAGTAGCCCGTGGAAGCGCCGAGTTTCCCGCCGAGCCAGCGGAAAGCGCAAAACAATGGATCGCGTCGGCGAGCGAGGCCGATTCGATTAGCATAATATCGAACAGAAAACGACGATAATAATAATTAATTAGAAGCGCTGGAATAGGCGATATATCGCGCGGATAACTGTCGGTTAGGTTCACGCTGGTCAAGTTGCCATGAGTCACTGACCAAGACTATTCGAATTAACCACGCATTACTTCATCGATACTTTTAAATAGTCTGCTTGATAGGCCTCTCTGGGTCCAGCTGGGCCGAGTTGACCGAGCTAGTCGAGCTGAGTTGAGCTGGCCGAGTTGAGCCCGAGCTGAGTTGAGCTAGCCGAGTTGGTCGACCGAGCCGGATAGGCCGTGGCGGCCGATGAGCAATTGTTCGGAAAGAAGCGAAACAATTGGGCTCGTCCAGGGCGCTCTAGATGGTGACGAGCGCGGCCTACTGTCTTGTGTGTGCCATCCCGACGTCCATCAAGGCGCTCTTCAATTAAAATTAATGAAATATCGTTTTTAAATAATTCGCGTTCGAGCTGCGCTACTTAAGCGATTTGTTCTCACAATTACGCCCAATTTATTTCTATCAAACGGACTTAAAGTTGCACGGGTGCAGAGATAAACTAAACTTTAATCTTGCTGTCTTTGTTTGTTTATTGGCTGCTTTCTTCGTTTGTTTATTAACTGGTCTCTTCTTTTGTTTATTGTGAGGTTAGATCGTGACAAAATCTGTTGAGTTAGGTTAGATCTATCAAATTTCATTTATTTAAAAATGTCGACGTTTCGGGGCTGGTTTCCCCTTCTTCAGGACATATCATTGGTTTAAAAATAATAAAACTATAAAGAAACAATAGTTGATGGTAGTTTACATTGATTTTGAACAACGAGGTCTTGTAGGTTATGTACTTACATTAAAAGTTTATTCTATCATCATTGTTTTCATAATCTTAATTTAACTTACAACTAAAAAGGCACACTGCTCTCTGCCTAACAGGACTACATTTTGCTTTATTTTAAAGATTTAATATTAAAAGTTATAAATCAAAACGGAACGACACGTCGAACTATCGTTACAAATTGTTCATAAGTGCTACTGTCTACTTTATCGACCGAGTCAATGTCAAATGAGGCAAAACCATTGAATTAAGATACAACCACTGAACTATGGAGATATGAGAGTGCACGGAAAGATGTATAGCGAAGAATTTGTTTTTATTTCGGAATTACAATTTTTTTGTTGTTGTTATAGGGAATGATTTTTTGATTAAAGATTTAGGATTGAGTGGTAAATATTGTTGAGATTCTCAATGTCCCTTCTATCTATCTATATACTAATATAACCGTATCTTGAATTATTTTGTTCCAGTAAGTGTATTAAAGCGAGCGCCGACGGCGCGAGCGCTTGCGAGCGAAGCGAGCAAGACGGACGTTTTTGATCATAAAAAAAATATATATTTGATATGAAAAATAGGTTACTAATAAAACCGTATCTTCAATTATCTCGCTCCAGTTAAGTGTATTAAAGCGAGCGCCGAAGGCGCGAGCAAGACGGACGTTTCTGATCATAAAAATATATATACAGGGTGAGTTTTTTAAAGTGTTACAAGACGATATCTCCAAAACCAGTTGGAATATTTGAATGAGACTTTAGGGAAGTTAATGAAGGTCTAG
>JAWQRP010005444.1:0-10678 GCA_033557875.1 Quadriops clusia
AATGTCAGCTAACTCACGCAACTTCACTTTTCGATTATTCAAAACGATTTTGTGGATTTTTTTGATATTTTCTGGTGTTACCGCCTCATTTGGACGTCCACTGCGTTCTGCATCATCGGTGTCTCTAGGACCACGTTTGAAGTCAACAAACCAACGTTTTATTGCTGTTTCTGATGGAACAGAGCCCGGATAACACTTTTCAAGCTATTGCTTCGCTTGAACGGTATTTTTCCCCATCAAGAAGCAGTGTAAAATTAAAACACGAAATTGTTTTTGATCCATTTTTTTTTGAAAATAACAAAAGTAGTGTCACTCTTAGCACAATAACTCACAAACTTATGGGTAGAATATCATGAAATTTTAACAGCTTTCTTTTGAAGGTTAGTACTAACTGAAAAAGTGGTGAATGCAATAAAACTAGCGCCATCTATGTGTTACGCCCGGGACTTTTCAACCCATGTGTTATATACATATGTATGTATGTAGGGATTGAGAAATTCTTCGTATAACTGGATGTTTCGTATAAGTGAACTTCGTATAAGTGAGACTTCACTGTATAAGTAATTTCAATGAGAGTTCCTCCTCATCTTCAAACCTATGTACTCAGGTAAAGAACAATTCGACATTTACAGCTGCTTTGTAAATTCATATATACAGATTAAAATTAGCAATAGTGCACAGAAAAATGTAAAAAAAACTGTACAAATATCATCCAGTAATTTTAGCTTATTTTATTTCGTGAAATTATTGTTATTTGTTCCGTTTTATATTTTTTCCTGTGTACATTTACTAATTATATTGTTTTACACCGGCACTGTAAACGTCGAATTGTGTACTTATTTTCGAATTTAAACTATACCATGAATTATAATAATAAGTGCTTCATGAACACTAATATACTTTAATGCGGTTCATAATTTCACATTTTTTTTTATTAAAGTCCGGTTGCATAAAAGAGTAACACCAAATTAAATTAACTAATTTGGGGGTTATTTATCAAAATTAGTATAGCGCAACTCTGGGTTAGATTTCTGACAAGCGACAAGTTAACCAACTTCTCAAAAATGTAGGTACATATACACTGAAAAATATTTTGTCAATTGGTGAGAGTATATTATCTCAAAATGATTTATTTACATTAAATACATATTTCTTTAATCGAAAAATGTATTCTTAAATCAAGGAAATACATTAAATTAAATAGAGACAAACATTTTTAAAGAAAGATAATTCGTCATATTGAAACAACAATATATAGTATGTTATTTTCCTATATAGACCAGTATTTACTTAAGCAAGTATCTCAAGAAATTAAACGAAGACTTGAAAAAAATATAAAAATATATTTTCTCATCACCAGTAAATTACTGTATCCCTTTGAAAAGGGAATGTTTCATTTTTTCATTTTTCTCTACTTGAGATAATAAATATTTTATATAAATAGTTGAGAAAATAAAAGTTTCACATGAAGATAATATTTAATCGTGGATATAGGAACAAATATTTAGTTCGGTTAACTCAATACAAATCCATCCAAGTAAACACTTTTCTGTGTACACGAGTCCAAATTCTCAAATCACTTCATTTTCAAAACTCACACATGTGTATTAAACACTGTAAATATATTAAAAATGAATTCATTCATTCACTTATGTGAATTCACCGCTTGGAAGTGTAATCAATAAGCCGAAAGCTCAACATAAAATAAAGGAGGAACTTCAATAACTACGTACATCTTTGTTTAAATAAATACACCTGGACAAAATTCCCAAATAATTCGAAAGAAGATTTCCTCATTACGAAGTAATTGTCCACAATACTTCTTGATATTGTAATCAATAATATTTAAATATCTACCTGGTCCTAATGTATTTTTCTCTACTCTAACTTTTTCATTAACAAGACTTTCATTGTCTATTTCCATCTGTGTATTTGGTTCATCTATGTAGGATTCAGAATCTAAAACAAAGTAAATCTAGTATTAGTGATACACAATGAGGTACTTACTAAAAATTGAAAGGGTACTCATTCATCGTGCAGTGCATCGCCATCAACAGTTCTATCGGTGCCACCAGTTGCAGGTTCAATAACGTCTTCCTCTAGATTTGGACCTGATGCTGGTGTTTCATCTATGTAATAATAAACAATATTTCTTACAGAGCACCCTTCTTAGATATTTTTTCTATGATCCTATACATATACAAATGGAATAAAGGGCGCAATTTCTGACCAATTTTTATTCTCAGTAAGGTAAAGGTTTCGCCCTGCATACATCATCAGGTCCATGTGGTCATTACTACATTTAAACTAACTTCATTTCCGATTGATATATTGCGTCAACCTTTGTGATTACTGACTACGAGCAAGTTTAACATATTTATAATTTTAACATATATTTTTCTTAAAAAAAAATTACTGCATAGTCCTGATGATGTATGCAGGACAAAATCGGTAGCCAAATGCGAATGAAAATTGGTCAGAAATTATGCTATTTATTCTTGTATATCCTGATTCGGGGACATTAAATTCATATGCATGAATTGTTTAAAACAAAATTAACAGTGGTATATATGGTTCTGTTGCACATAAAATGCGACTGTCGATAGCTGATTTTGTTGTTTGGATTAGAATAAAAGCTTTGCTATTCGGTTTATTTTGAAGGGCACTACTGTTTCAACTTTTTTACACAAGTCTTCATGGGATGCTTTAGTCGTAGATACATATTGTTGTAGGAAATTCTCATTTGAATTGCAATAGACTGTACAGAGATGGTCTTCTGATTTCTGTAATAATAATAAAACTTATATACTTACCGACATTACCAAAGATATTAAGACTTTCGAAAAAAATGTGCAAATTTATGTTAATAACCACATCCACATCCACAAAACAGTTGTGCCAAGAGCATCTACTGTACCAATACTAACATTTCCGTGTTGACAACTTCGATTAACTTTACAGAACTAGCTTGTTTATTCTTAACTCTTCACGTTACATTTACGTGACAAATATACAATTTAGATATAGGTATGTATATATTATTTGATTCTTAGCGGTCTTTTTAAACGATGTTTATAAGGTTAATATAGCGGGAAATAGTATACAGGGTGCGTGACTTAAGATGTTCACCGTGAATAAAATCCTAGTAAAATTTTTGACTAAATCTTCCACTTTTTGAGCATGCGCATGTCAAATTATAAAAACCATAATGATAAAACTTTTTTTCTAATATATTTTTTCCGCTGCTCTTTCTGCATACATCGGTGTAAATATTGTTGCAAAATATGGACACATGTGCAAGCAGTGATTATTTATTATACAGGTTTTTGTACAACAATATCGGGTTTATTTAATAACTTTCAACCCTGAACTTTTTGAGAATCTATTCACACATGAAAGACATAAAAATTTTCCCATAACTTTTTTCTCTATGGCGTATAGTTTTTGCGCAAGCGCACATCACTATTAAAAATTCATAAGGTACATGGGATTTTTAATAGATATTCTGATTTCCAAGGATATTCCGCGTACAACGATACCAATATTGCAAGAAAAAACTTAAATTGAGCCGCTAATTTATGCATCTAACCGAAGCAATGTGACAACTAGTTTGGCTGAGCAGTATGGATTCTCTGCAGTTCTTTATAAAAATACAAAGAAAGAACCCCCATTCCTGGTGTGAATCTACATTATATGCCTGAACACTGGGAATTTCCGAAAGTGCAATAAATCACTTGTTTAGTGCGGCCAGTCTTTTACTACCTAGCCTATTGTTCGTTTGATTGAGTGATTGAGAGTAGTGTATGATTTCTGTCAAAGACTACAAATTTGCATTCGACACGAACGTTATAAGTGCCAATTTGTAAATGGTCATTGTACATTTTTTTTGCAGCAATAGCTTGGCCACCAGAGGAGATGTCGTCAATGTGGCAAAGACCTCGCAATGCAAGAAACGTGTACGACTTTCGCTCATCAGCTTGGTACGTCTCAGCAGCTACCTCGCCAAAAGATATCGTCATCTTAGTCGATGCTTCCGGGTCGATGACTGGGAAAAAGGCGATACTTGCTCAAGCAACCGTTCAAGCCATTTTGGACACACTATCAGACAACGACTATGTTAACGTCTACAAATTTTCTGACACAACCGAGGAGACTGTCGGCTGTTTCAAAGAAATGTTGGTGCAGGTAATAATGAAATGATATTTAGAAGACATTATCTTATGAGTTTTTATAATTTGGCAGGCAAGTGACGAGAATAAACTTTGGTTGAAAGAATCTTTAAGCAACTTGAAGGCAGAGAATATTGCTAATTTCTCTTCAGCCCTAGTGACAGGATTTGAAATTCTACACAAGGTATTTTTTTTTGTTATTTAAATATTTTGTAGTTATTACATAGGTGTTACACGGTGGAAAGCTGAAATGTATACACAACACAAACGAAAATCGAATGCACAAAAAACCGGTTTCCTATACCCGTCCTATAGGGGAGACTAGTTTTTGTACACGCGATTTTCGTCTTTAACAGTCTGTGTGGTGTCTACATTGGGCGCACTATATATTTTATAGTTATTCCATATGATTTAGACCTATAATATTGTTGTAGTATACTCGGACAGGTCAAGGCTGCCAATGCAACCAAGCCATAATGCTCATAACCGACGGTCCTCCATCAAGTTACAGGGAAATATTCAAAAATCATAATTTTCCCCATAGACCTATAAGGATATTCACTTATCTAATTGGAAAAGATTCAAGCAGTGCCGCAGAAATGCATTGGATGGCTTGTGCAAATAAAGGTAGTTGTTAATTTTTGGCCCTAGGTAAACAAATATTTTGTACTATAACTCGCATTTTTATTAGTTTTTGGCGTGGTACAATATCTAATTCTAAATAAAACTAAAAATATCACAGTTGTAGTTAAATAGATTAAAATATTGATTTATTCTTAAGGTTACTACACGAGATTAGCAAGTATAGAAGACGTGAAATCAAAAGTGCTCCATTACATAGAGGTCATGGCAAGACCAATGGTGATGTACCAAAATGACCATCCAATACATTGGACTCCTGTTTATGTGGGTGGACGGGTAAGGGATATAATGCCTAACAATAAACCAAGTATTGTTTAATTCAATTCTATTTTTAATTGCAGGCAGATAGTTTCTCCAATGATAGGCAAGGGCAACTAATGACATCAGTCGTCACCCCCGTTTTTGATCGACGGAATCATTCGGTAAGTGAAATAGTATCACAAATATTATAGTTCACACAGGGCGAACCCTTTTAATCTGCAAATTGGCGATAATCGCATGCACACAAAAATTATCCGTTTAATAAAAGACTAAAAGTGCGGTCTCTTCTTTCTTGCCAAAAGAGCCATAAATAACTCATCTGTTAGGAAAGGGAGATAGCCTACGTTATAGCAGTTCAGGAAACAAAATGAAAGACACAGATGTTATAAAAAATTGAATCGCAGAACTTATCCTTGGTGCATATTTTAGTTACAGAACGTCTGTATATAAAGGTTTACAATTATTTATATATACAGCGTGTTTCACCTAAAGTGAACCACTGAAATTGTGGCGTTATTAACAAAGATACAATTTCCAAAATTTGAGGGTTTACTCTACGCATAAAGGGCTATAAAAAACTCAAATAAAATTTTTGTTTAACTCTACTACTTTTTACGCATGCGCACATCAAACTATAAAAAACATAATTATGATACACTTTTTTTTAATATCCTTTCTCTGCTGCTCATTTTGCGTACATCGATGTAAATATTATTTCAAAATATTACCGCATGATTTACATCGATGTACGCAGAATGAGCAGCGGAAAAAGGACATTAAAAAAAAGTTTATTATGATTATGTGTTTTACAATTTGGTATGCGCATGCGCAAAAAATAGGAGAGTTAGACAAAAATTTTATGTGAGTTTTTTGTAGTCCTTTATGCGTAGAGTAAATCCACAAATTTTGGAAATTGTATCTTTGTTAATAACGCTACAATTTCAGTGGTTCACTTTAGGTCAAGCAACCTGTATAATGGTATGTAACAGTATATTTATAATATTATGTAGCATTACACATTAATTTAAAATTTCAAACATTGTGAATGGTTTTTATTGTTATTATTGTTATTATTTAGGTGCGGGTAGCAAACGTCCTGGGTGTTGTCGGCACGGATGTTTCAATCGATCAAATAAAGAAGCTAGTCCCACCTTACAAGGTAAACAAAACTTTTAAATTCTTAAACAAATTAATATTATAAAATATTATTTTTTATTTGTAGCTGGGCGTCAATGGGTATTCATTCATAGTCAACAACAATGGACATACCCTATACCATCCAGATCTCAGGCCTTTGGTAGGTTTTTAATATATTTTACTAAGAAAATGAAAAACTTAATACTCTCTCATAAAACATAACCTCCATTACAACTTTCCTAACGCTGTGCCTAATTTTAAAATTTCTTTACAGCAAAACAACGAACAATATGAAGACACATTAGAGCCATCGTATTGCTCTGTAGATTTGACAGAAGTTGAGCTAGTCGAAAATGAAAATGGGCCTCGAGAGAATCATTCTGCTCTCCTTGACGTAAGACCATATCATATAATTTTTACAAAACGTCGTACACCTTTGAATTACCTAAAAACCAGACCTTGAACTTTTAAAATTTGACGACCCTAAACCTTAAATAAGATCACTGATTTTAAAACTCAAATTACATTTTCAACTTTGTTTCGTGCAGCTAAGGCATGACATGATCGATCAAAAGGAAGGAGAAACAGAATTGACCGTTAAAATCCATTATGATAACATGGTAAGAATGTTCATTCATCTTGCAAACTTTGTCTAAACTAAATAATAAGTCATCATATTCAAAACTAAAAAGATAATAAATTAAATAATAATTTTCTAGCGGCGAGTCACAACCAGAAGGCACAAATACTTCTACAACCCCATAGAAGGCACTCCGTTTTCCTTAGGGTTGGCTATTCCGGAAGGCTATGGAATGTATGAATTGATAGCCGAGCAGGAAATAAAACATAGTCAAAAGAACGGTATGTTTGCAACTCAAATTGTTGCATTAAAAACAATTGAGTGAATACATTTTTTCGATTGGCGAATTTTTTATTGGCATTTCTTTTTAGTCGAAGAATACTTCAAGGGCAACAAATGGCGCGTCCATCCTGATTGGATATATTGCGAATACACATCGGGAACATCTGGTGAACAATGGTTTCGAACTGGGGAAGAAAGGGTTTTACATTTTTTGTCTCGAAGTAGAAGACCTGGATGGAAGTGGATGTCGCTTAGGCCGAGGTCTCCTCTTCAAAGAGAACACCACCACTCCACCAACAAGCAAGATAAAGATGCTTATTTTTGTTAGTACCTCTTTGTTTTCTATTTAGAATTATTCATTTCCATTAAAGGTGGACTTGAGTCATTCTATCTTAATTCACACAAGGGAACCCCTCATATATCTTTTCTTTTAACTTTTTTAAGTTATTTTTAGAATCTTATGAAGAAATTTTAATAAAAAAAAGAGTATCAAAAAAATACGAATTTCCAATGAATTAAACAAAATGGCATATAAGAAATATGAAGTAATCGAAAAGAAACAAAACGAAAATATGAAATAACACTAGTTCGCTAAAGTTCTCTGAGATATTTTATATTTTTTTTCCATTTCTGTTTGTTTCGTTTAACATTTTTAATCCATGAATATGACGTGGTGTGCTTTCTCTTTGGTTTATTATAGTTTGTAGTTCGTTCTTGGCTAATTTGAAGATGATTCAATAAAATTTCCTTTATTCTTAAATATTTAATTTAAAATGTATTTCTCGACGGTTCAAGACCAAGTTTTGTCAATTTTTCAAGAGTAACAAACATCAAAATCTGCATAAAAATACATTAAATTAGTCTAAGGTTTACATATTAATTTCATAGCAACAGCATGTACAGGTTGTAGGTTATGTTTTAAAGTGATACTTACTAAATTACATCCTATAGGTACAATTGAATACGCTTTTGGTTTGTGGGCTACATTTTATTTTTCTTTTCCGTGTTGATTGATTATATTTTAAAAAGTTTAAATTAGAAGTACAAACGGTACGAAACGTGCTCAAGGAGAAACTATCTACTACTTCTAATTTAAACTTTTTAAAATTTAATTAACCACCACGTAAAATAAAAATATAATATAATCCAAAAACCAAACGCGTCAGCCACCGTTACTCTCGGTATATATTTTCAATTGTACCTATAGGGTGTTATTTTATATCACTTTAAAACTTCACCTAAACACTATACACGCTATTACTATGAAATTAATATGTAAACCTTACACTAATTTAATGTAATTTTTATACATATTTTAATGTTTGTCACTCTTGAAAAAGGAGCAACGCTTGGCCTCGAAACGTCGAGAAATAAATTTTACGTAATTTAAACATTTAAGAGTAAAGAAATTTTTTTTATCATTACCCAAGAATAAACTACAAACCATAAATATGGTTATTCCGTCAAATACAATCATTTATTTGAACTTCAAATGCATAATAAGCTTGTATTTTCTAGGCAATAAATAATTTCTTCCAAGTAAACCAGCACCACATACAATTAAATGTGCCAGGACCTGAGAAAATATCTCTCGAAACACGTTTTCATGTTAAAAATAAAACGAAAAAAACATCTTTATTGAACTGGACATAATATGTGCAGAGTCAAGTGACCGGAGTATTTCTGCCCATGATTACGTTTAAGTATTGGTGTTATATACAGGGTGTGGAAAACGTCCCGGAACCTCTAAATAACTTCTGAACGGTTTGAAATTTAGAATTGAAATTTATAGGGTTATAACAGCGTCAAACAATCTACCAGATCACAGAAAAAAACATCTATTTACATAACCCCCGTTGGCAGTGGGAAAGGGGAGGGGACAAAATCTTAAATACAATAAGGGGTCGTGTGAGGGTTTATTTGAAAGGTTTCTCGATAGGAGTACAACGCGATATTGCCGAGATCTCTACACCTTTTTTCGCGGAGTTATTTTTGTTTACAACTTGATATTTTACAGTAGCAGAGAACTCATGACGAGAACGTGAGAACGATTTTCGTTTTTTTCTTTGCGGACAAGTGTGGAAGAAAGTGTAGTAGGAAGATATAGTGTCCGTGAGTGTGTAAGCATGAGAAAATTTTTCTCAGCTCAGCGTTATGAGCCCTCTCCTACTATGAAATCTCAATTTTTAACCAATCATAACTCTGCGAAAAAAAAGCCGGAGAGACCCAGGCAATATCGCGCCCTGTCAAAAAACCCATTCAAACGAACCATCACACGACCCCTCACTGCATTTAAGATTATGTTGCCCCCCTTTCCCCCCGCCCAAGGGGAGTATGTAAATGGATGTTTTACTGTTATCTGGTAGATTTTTTGACACTGTTGCAACCCTGTAAATTTCAATACTATATTTCAAACCGTTAAGAAGTAATTTAGGGGTTCTGGGACTTTTTCCGCGCCCTGTATATAATGAAATGTACAATTATTCACAATACCAAAAAACTTTGATGATTTCGCCAATCTCTTCCACTCTATTAATTAGAGTCACCTGCGGGTGCTTCTTGGTCCTTGTTTCTCCTCCTGTATTGTATAATAGATCCATCATTGCTTCCCTATTCTCATTCTTGCCTATAAATTTTGATGAGAGTTCTCATAAGCCTTGTTCCAACCGCTACATCCAACTAGTTTATGACTAGCAAGTCAGACGATTAGAAGTTCTTAAACAAAGTGCACAGTTCATAAATATATATAAACTACGCATACTGTTGGTGAACTGCTGATCGTTTGACTAATTCATGAACTAGTCGGATGTAGCGGTTGGAACAAAACTATCATCATTTCAGAATTGGTTGTACGTTTATTTTTTTATATAGCGTCTTATTTGATGGATTGTATGTTAGGTTTCTTTCGTTTCTGAGTTTTGTTATTTTATATATAGACAATTATAGTCTAGGTCTATAGGTGTTTCTGCGACTTGAATATTGTTGTATCAGCATGTTTGTGCTAGCTTGTGTTCATAATCAAATATTGGTTAACAGATTTGTATACAGGGTGGAGAAAAAGTCTCGGAACCCCTAAATAACTTCTGAATGGTTTGAAACAGAAAATTAAAATTTACAGGGTTACAATGATGTCAAGCAATCTACCAGATGACACTAAAAACAACCATTTTCCTGCCCCCTGTGGGCGTGGAGAAGGGGGGCGACATAATTTTAAATGTAATGGGCCATGTGAGGGTTTATTTGAAAGGTTTTTTCGAGATGAAATCAACGCGATATCGCCGAGGTCTCTACGACTTCTTTTCGCAGAGTTATGACCCTTTAAATATTGAAATTTCGCAGTAGCGCAGGGTTCACGACAAGGACGTCGTTACCGTATTTCCTTTACGGACAGGTGTGGATAAGGTGCAGTAGGAAGGCTAGTGCGATGTGCAGGTACCACATAATAATAAAAAGAAGAGAAAATGCAATTTTCTTACTTATGAATCAAAAAATTCAATAGTTTTTTTTAGTTTTTCCCATTCCTACCCCTACAGTCAAATATGTCATATCTTTCTGAACAAGAACGAATATGTCTTTTGATGATGAGAGGCTGGGGCGATCGGGTGAG
>JAWQRP010005445.1:0-10677 GCA_033557875.1 Quadriops clusia
CTGTGGGAAATAAGATATTCCAAAAATAGCCAAATGCATCCAAATGAATCCACACGGCTCAAAAAAAATTAAAGTTTCCAAAGTAAACAGCTTCAAAACAAGCTGAAATACTCCAAAATCGATCATGGTTCCAAAATATATTAAATGTTATAAAACAAACTAAAAGGTTCAAAAAAAATTAAAACTTACTAAAATAAATTAAACAGCTCCAAAATAAAATAATAGTTTCCAAAATAAAGTAATAGGCTCCCTAATAAAGTAATAAGTTCCGAAACCAACCAAGCGGTTGTAACCAAAAAATTCCAAAGTTATTAAAGAAATAAAATGGCAGAACTACATCTCTTAACAACGTTTATTATTTACAGTCAGGGGAGCTATTCATGAGTACTTTTCGATTACACACTATCGTTGAAACAATCCGTACAAATCAAGTCAGGTTTGGTAATGATCTCATTATTTTTCACTTCACGTCTGAAAGTTAGTTTGAACATTCTTGTCTAGTTACAAGTGATTTAATCTGCTAATTTTATATTTATGAATACATTATAAAAATCTAGTTATTTTCAAAACATCTACTAGTTCAAAATTGGAGAAACAAAAATATCAATAAGATATATGAAAAATTAAGAAAATGGTAAAACACCACTTAGGAATTCTAGACATTACCGAAACCAAAAAGAAGAAAAACGATACAAAGGGAATACATAAAAGATAATGTCTATTTTAGTCAGGAGTCAAAGAAAGAGCACAAGCAAAATAGTCTAAAAATGTAGGGAATGACGAATACATGAATGAAAAAAATGTTAAAGATCGAAATAAACTTATATGGATGCGCTATGATAACAGAATACATAAAGGATACTATCTATTGTAGTTTGGAGTCAAAGAAACAGCACAAGCAAAATAGTCTAAAAATGTAGGGAATGACGAATACATGAATGAAAAAAATGTTAAAGATCGAAATAAACTTATAAGGATACGCTATGATAACAGCAGATGGAAGATACTAGGAAAGATGAAAAGATGGTCAAGTAGAAAACCTGAACGAAGTCACAGAAGGAAACTTAGGAAAAGAAGGACATCATAATACAAAATAACGGAGAACTAGTCAAATAAATTAGTGAAATGAAACACATACGTGGATATAAATAAACAAGAAATTGTGATAAATACAAAAGAGGGAAAAAGAAAGGAAATAAAGCGGATGATTTAGGGAGCAAAACAAGATTCAGGGATAAAATTGGGACATAAGATTACTGAAAACTACAAAAACTATTTTAAGAAACCGTTGAACAGTTTAGGATGAAAACAAGAGAATACAACTTGAAAGTGCAAGATCAAGAACTGAATAAAATCAACATGATGATAAATATAGAGAAAAGAAACAAGAATACTTAATATTCGTATCAAAAGTATATTAGAGATTTTAATGGAACAGAACTATTGATGATGCGTCAAGCGACGAACCCGATCAAGTTTTTACGTATATTGATTAATACATTTGCGTATTTCAAGTTTATACTAACTTTTTATAACTAATGATCTACAGTTTGTCCAAAGTATTGTTCTAAATAATGTTCAAAGTAATGTCCTAAAGTTTATTTCATGTTTCATTTTCGCTACTTTTTATTTTAACAAATCCATTGTGCAGAGGATTAGGTGGTTGCAACAAAAGGAAACAGTAGCAAAACAAATACAATTCATTAGCATGTTTTAACACTACTATGACGCAAATTAAAATAAAGATAGTATCTTAACAAGACTGGCACGTCGTGTAATTTTTTGCACAATTAAGCCTAGGCGAATGAAAACCTCCAAATTGTGGCACACAGATGTGTGTTGTGATGGAACCTTGTAATGTGCAGATAAAGTAAATTAAAATGAGTGAAGAAAGTGCAATTACACACATAATCGCTTTAAAACGGCCGGCTTGAGGCCGGAATTCAAAGGGTCATAGTCCACAGGTCTACAGGGTTTCAAGATATTTTACAATTATTATAGGAATTGTTTTTTTTATTTGATAATTTTATTTAAATCATCGTTGAAAGAATTATGCAGCGTCATAAGATATTTCCGCCATTGGAAAATTATTATTTATATCCACCTTCTTATTAAATCGGATACTGTAGGAGTAATATCACTTTCTCAAATTATTTACCTATTTACCTACGGTTATAAAAGTGAAATATTGCCGAGGAATTCTTAAATATGTGCGTGTGACGTACGCGCTAAATATTGTGCCCCTTGGCCATTACAACCAGCTTTACGTGTATCCACATGAACTTATTCGAATATAGAAAACTTAATAGCGCCAGACTACAGTTTATTAAACCGCTAATTATGAGGTGCCCACGTTGGCATTCTGAGCACTTGCTCGCTTTAAACTTTAGACACCTATTTACATCGTATTTATGTGACTAAACTCCGTAAGCAAATTCTGAGTCATACATGCTTAACGATTCGGTTATTCTGTTTTAGAGTTTTTTTTACAATAGGTTGACCATGAATTATTGTCTTGACATATCCTCGTATACGATACAATCGTATACGTATATTATCTATGTGCCTGTAGAGAGAAGACGAATGTTTAAATTTCCTGTCTGGTATGAAGGAAGAAAAATGTTCGCTCTTCTAGAATATTAACGCTTTATAATATTTATTTTTACAATATTTATTTTTACAAGGTTTACTTCTTGCCATATTTATTTTTAACATATTTATTTTTAACATATTTAGTTTTTACCTCATTTATTTTTACCGTATTCATTTTTACAATACAATTTTGTATTTATGTCATTGTTATATAGCAGATTTCATTACGAAAAGACATAAAATCGACTTCCGGCGTTGCCTTGAACCGATTCAGTTTTATCTCTTTATTTTATAATCTCGAAATTTTCCATTAAGAAAAACTTTAAGCGGTTTAACAATATAAGCTCAATTACATTATTATACCTATTTAGTTATTTAATATTGCACAAAATGGTTAACATTAACATAAAATTGTTATCTTCAAGATACTACTACCGTTTTTACATTCACTTTCCGAGAACAGACAAGAACACGACATGACTGATATTTATGAACTTTATAATATAATTTATGTACTTCATAATGAAGAATAATTAATTAATGTATACATTTCGTGTGAACTATCCTAGCATGTGAACCTTTTGGCAATTATTTTAAACGTTCGTTATAATCTGATGTTTACTTTTAAAACTATTGAACAATTGACTCCCTGTTATTTACAACAAATAAGTAAACTTATTTAAATAAACTTAGAACCGTTTAAATAAACATCGAATCATTTATAAAAACTTCAAATTATTTGAATAATCCATCAATAAGGACGCTAATGCTTGTGTGGTAGAAAGAAAATAATTAATCTTCCTGGTGCTGCAATCTCCGAGGCTGCAGCATTATTTTAGAAACAATTACCAAACAATCCATAACATAATTCAAATTATGTCAATGCTATTTTCGCCTAATTATCTTTTGTTGGAAGTTTGATCTTTTGTTAGCCGGGTTCTCCTAGGTCTCACGTAGTCGTTTCATCATAAAACTGTTAACTGGAGAAACTAAGCGTTTAGCAATATTTGTCGCCTTATTTATCATTTCTTCGCCAGGTTTACTACCTAATACCAATAAGTTGAGGAACAATGTAAAGAATAATATAAAGAAGAACGTAAAGAACAATGTAAAAGGCAATATAGCGAACAATTTAAATAACAAGTTAAAGAAATAACAATTTAAAGGAGCAAATTATGCATGGGAGCGTGGTGCTTAAACGAATATTTTCGTGACGAGGCTGTTAATGCAGGCCAAATTCGCAAACAACAAATCGGAATATCCCTAAAATTCTGACGTTCCTATAATGTTTGATTCTTTACTTTCTATAATTTGCATATAGGTTCCCTTCACTTTCGATGAATCTCGTTGGCGACCATGGAATTAAAGAACGTGACTTCGAGGTGGAAAAGAGGAACACTTCGGCAGATCAACTGCAATCCGAGTTTGAGGCCACTTCGTGGCATTACAGAACCCGTGGATACAAAAATAAATATCAAGCGAATAACATCTTTGTTTTGATCTTATGCGGTTTTTCTATAACGTTTTCTGGTAAGGCGGTTATTTAATATAATTGTAAAGCATTCGGGGAAAAACATTTTTCTTCTTGCCATTATATTTTTTTCTTATACAAGTTAATGTAACCTTAACCTTTACCTTCTTGCGTACGATTATAAATCTACTGAAAGTAGGGAATTACAACACAAAAGAACATTTTAAAATTTAAATTATATTAATATGCAATAAATAATAATTCACGTATAAAGTTGAACATTTGTTTATTTTTGTTCTAAATTTCAATAAAACCGTTATTCTAATTGATTGAATGCGAACTTGGAATAAAGTGAAGATAAAAATGTCAGCATAAAAAGTATAGTTGCCTACCTTGAAAATAAAATATGTACGTTACAAGTATAAATTGTAAATCATAGTAAAAGAATACTTTGAAATTTATGTCTTGTACCCTTCTAATTAATGCCGTATGTTATAGTAAATGTGACTAGAAGGTAAATAAGACATTATTAAGTTATTTGTTGTAAATTGCCTTTCTTAAATTATTTAATGTAAATTGTTTGTTGTAAATTATTTATTGTGAGTTGTTTGTTGTAAATTATTTACTCTGAATTGTTTGATACAAATTATTTGTTACTAATACAATAATAACGTACACAACTGGTTGTTCATTATTGTTCGGTGGTGACAAAGGAGACTCGAGACCGCAAATCAATAATAATAATATCGGGCTTTCGTAATTATTTGCATAACTGCTATTTTCTACTTTCTACTCAAATTTACAAAATATTGCAACCTGAGCGGAGGTGCAATAAAGCCTGGTACAATTTTACGTTGAAATTTAAACAAGCATTGAATTAATATTATGGCCGCACTCTGTATTTTCTCCACCGATGCTCGTTGCAAATGACAATAATCTCTTGGACTCATTTTCACTTTCGTTTGGCGCCTGAGCTTCGTCGACAATAAATTTCTTCTCAAGCAGATGGTTAAGGTGTAACATCATCGCTTTACAACTTTATCTTAACGATTTGTACGTAAATTAAACTTAGATTAGACGGATAGAGAAAAAATGCTCCGAAGAAAATATTTTATGTTCGGTAACTTCCTTCTCCTGTCGTTATCAATGAAGCTGTTCATAGCTGGTTCGATTCGGTTGAAACCGCGTAAGTTTGCTCGTAACACCAAACAAGCCAACTTTAATATTACTTTAAACAGCAGAAGAATGCTTATTGAAAGGTTGTGTGTAAATTCCAAACCAGAATATGCAGTTTTTGTAATAAAAATACAAATGAAAGAAAGTGAACAAGGCGGCCTTGGAGGCGCGACTTTAGACCAGTGCACTTAAAACTGCGGCGGGAATTCTCTATATGCATTTAAGTCTCTATAGGCATTATGTTTCTACATGCACTAAATCTCTACATGCTTTAAGTCTTTACATGCATTAAGTCTCTACATACATTAAGAACACTTAATTTAAGTCTACTTGCATTAACTCTTCTTGCATTAAGTCTTCTCGAATTAAGTCTACTTGCATTAAGTCTTCTTCCATTAATTTTCCTTTCAGTAAATCTGTGTAAATAAAGTCTTCTTGCATTAAGTCTCTTTATGCATTAAATCATCGCGAATTTGAAAAATTAACGCATTGTAGCGTAAGACTATAATCAGACGTTTATTATTAAGCTCATGAAATGAACAACAATAAATTCTATTACATAAAATAAAGTAATAAACAGACAACAAGTTACATAACGGACACGAATCGTTGAAATAACGTAAAAATTATTTAAAAGACTAGTTTTCCTTGTTGCTCGTAAGTACTCTCTGAGCAATTAATTTCTATAATGTGTCTAATGTGTTTAATTGTTATGTTTAATTAATGTTTAATTTTTAATATGTTTTATTTTTAGTGTGTCTAATTACTGTTCTAATTAGACGACGGGTCACGTACGTTTTCAAACATTTTATTATTATTTTCCTCGCAGTAGGTACTGGCGCGGCAAAACGAAACTCATTGTTCAATATTGAAAAGATAATTTCGTATTCAGGAATGTCTTAAGTAGGTGTCTCTGAATCCGCGCCCAAAGTGTTCAATAATGAATTATCATGAGCATAACAGCTATGCTATATAATATTACGCATTCGTGTTTCTTTTTTATTAACTGCCAAAATTGTGCAAGTTTAACTGCTGTTTTTGTGGTAAAAAGTTTACAACGTTCGGCATATTGGCCCGGTCAATAAGCGAAATTTCAAAATTATAATACATATCTACACAAAAGTGAATGCTTGTTAATTCTTCCGCGCATTAATTAACCAAAGAGCAACACGTCGCTAATTTCTTTGTGCACGCCTGTAATAAATATAATAAATAAAGCGGGCACAATGGCTGGAAACGTTTAAGCGCAAGAATTCCTATACAGGATAATAGCAGAGAAATTTCAGTTTACTACCTCGAGCTATTGTTTAAATACGGTCATTTACAACTACTCATAAAAGTTTGTTGCATTATTATATAATCAATTAATATGCAATTTTATATTAAAATTATATATATTGTAATATTATATATATATATATATTATATCATATCGTTAACATATAACATTCATATTTTATTTGTTTTCTTTGCTTTTATTAATATTATGTAGAAGATATGTTCATAAGGTATTCGATCTTCAATTTGTAATCAAAACTTGATAATATTCGAGATAAAAATTTTTTAAAAATCTGTTAATAATCTGTAATTAATTATTACACTTATTCAATAAACGAGGAAACCATTATTAAAAGATTAAATGTATTATTCTATGACCGCGTTATTGCCCGAAACGAATTCTATCAATAATAGGTAATAATTTATTGATCTCTTTTGTGTTTATTTTAATTGATTGGTAATTGAGGTATAATAAGCTGATTTATTTTACTTTACAGTTATTAAATAGAATTATTAATTAATTAATTAACATTCTAATAAAAATATAGTAGTATAATATATTAGTATAATATATATTATGTGAACACTGAAAGTATATCTATTTTGATTAATGGCAATGAATAATATAAGATTAGGAACGACATTTTTCTCAGTCAGTGTAGTAAGCGAAATTGCACCATCTTTATAGCCAAGAACATCGTGCACTTAACGCTGCACATTTCGTTGGTTAAGTTGATGGCCTTGCCGGTGGCATTTGCGACATTAAGAAGATGAAATTTGCAATATCGACAGCTCTAAATTAGTAAAGTATTACAAGTTTCAGACGTGAGGGACTCTATTCGATAAAAAGCAATGGAAAGGAACAAACAACGATAAAAGAAAAACATTAAAAATGGAAAGATGTAGACAAATGAAAGGTGTAGATAAGCAATCTACGATTATAACATGTTGTTATATGTTACATGTTGGAATATGAAACCTGTTGATATCGGAGAGATGTATATTAAGGAGCGATGTAGATGAAGGGTATAGATTAAGAAGAAATGTTGTCAAATCAGCGATGTAAATCTAAATCTAGATTAATAAAAATTAATAAAAGATGTAGATTAATGAAAGATTCGAATTAAGTAATGATCTAGATTAAGGAGAAATGTAGATAAAGGAGAGTCGTAGATGAAGGAGACTTAGATAAAGGACACTTAGATAAAGGAGAGACGTAGATTTCGGGGAGATAGATTAAGCAGAGATGTAGATTAGGGAGAGACGTAGATTAAGGAGAGATATTGCTAAAGGAGAGATGTAGACAATAATTGTTGGCGAAACTTTCGCTAAGACCACTTTCACTGAGCATCTCTTCAATTAGGGTGTGATTCATTCTTCATTCTTCGTTTTAGGAAAAATAACGAGCGAACGCGCTACTCCCCGCCTATGCAGGAACAAAAATAGTCAAAGCCGCTTTTTGTTGTAAAAATTCCTGAAACTAAATTAAATGGGGCAAAAAATGTGCCAAAGCATTTTCCTGGTTTCAATACTATTCGTGCACACAAGGAAACAGAGCAAATGTAGGAAGAGCCTTGCACAACACTTCCAATGAACGCCTTGAACATTTTGATTTGAATTTTGCGTCAAATTCTCGCTACATATTCGTATTTATAATAGTATGACAATATTTGTAATGTATCAATATTATAATGTGACAATATTATCATCTAATAGTATTTATCTTATAACAACAATTATAATGGAACGAGATTTACTACATTAATAATAGAATAATACCGCTCATTAGATCAGAATATTGCGTTGCATAAACATGTAAATAAATCAGGAATCGTTGTGTCTATGTAACGCTTAATACAGGAATTGCATTTATTGGAAATTTGCTCCACTAATGCAGCGTTGCTAAACGTAGTAATGTAACAAGAGAGTTGGTTTGTATATGTAATGTTAACGTTTAGATCTAGCGGTTAATAGTCGCAAAAACGAAATTTATAAAATGAGGAAACACGAAAAAAGCAATTTTTGCTTGTTATTGCTTTATTTGTTTGCTATGATGATGATAAGAGAATTTGCTAACGATCCTGGATGTAGGCAACCAACTATACTGTGACTTTAGTATTTTTTTCTCATTGTACTGCCATTAGTCATTATGGATATTAAATTATAATATATTGTATAATATAAGTATAATATTTATTTGTGTACATACTTCCTTATCCAGTTATTTCTTTGTATATGTATCCTTTGCATACTTCTTTGAATCATAGCGGAGGGTGTGGGCAATGAATTTTATAAATGTCAGGTTTGGTAGGTTATATTTTTACAAAAAAAACATAATTAAAAATAATAGTCTAAATTCTTTCTTTCGCAGGTGGTTGTGGGTATTTTACACTCTGGGGCTTTCGGGCTTTATACAATAAAATAGGGGAATTTAAATTACAAAAAATTAGTTCCTATGACTAAATCTCCTTGCTGCCCTATTTGGTGCAGATGTTGAGGAAGGTTCGTGGACATCCTGCGCTGCTGGGGATTCGTTCTTGTTGTACCTTCTCCTCCCATTGTTATTGCTGGAGGCTCTGTTTGAAGGTTTTGGTGCTGGTTCTACGTGAGAAGGTTCTTCTTCAGTAGCAGCTGGTTTTGGGTGCGATTTGTCTAATACAAAAAAAATCGAATTCAACAAAATCTGATATAAAAAATCTAATTTCAAAAATAAAAAAGTAATGAGTTGTAAAAAAATAATGGTGGTGCACCACATGTTCCATGGTGCAGAATAAGTGTTAATTTCATATCCATATGCATGCACCGAACTGTTGTAGTTACATTTATACTTTCTAATAACGTCGTGGTAATTTGTTTATTGGGGATATGGAACATATGCTTTGATGAAAGTGAAGATGTTTCTTTAATCAGGCAATATCCATCATGAAAACTTACTTTGCACAGCTTGCTCTCTTCTTCTCTTGAGAGCGGCCAGTAGATCGTCATTACTCCTGAAAGGCCTCACGATTCCCCCTTTTAGCTTTTTGGGGGATTCTGTTGTGGAGCTTGGTTCTTGCACTACCTCTTGTTCTACATCTTCTTCATCAGCGGCTTCCTCTTCCTGCGATTAAATGTTTGCTTTTATACACGCAATACATACATAATGTTATAATACATAATACGATAATATAATAACACACAGATGAATATTGCACGTATACATTTCATTAAATTTCATTTCGGTAAATCTGTTATGATATGTTACGTAAACGACTGTAAAAATGAGACCCGATATGTAGTTTTAGAACTCTTAATAATAGATTATTAATATATCGTTAATAACGTTGTTATAATGATATTAAGAAACATTAAGTAGGTATTAAGGAAACAAAGCACTATTATGTTTTACAGGGTTTGAATTTCGTACCTTTGGAGGAGGTGGAGCCTGAGTTGTCGAAGAAGCTTTTCCTACTTGATTCCTTCCGGCAAGAGGATTCCGCCTTCCTATCAAAGGACTGCGAGCGACTGGTTTTGGCGGAGGCGCAGGCTCTTCTTCGTAGTCTGCGTATTCTTCCTCAGCAGGACGAGCTGTACACACTGCTACTAGGTAAGCAATTCCAAAAACTAATCTAAAACGACAAAAAAATTGTTTCGTGTTCTATTTCCATGTTTCCTAAATTGGCAAGATTTAAATTAAAATATAAAGTATGCTCGCATTTACAATGTGGTCGTTTTGTATGTACAATGTCTTAGTTTTTAATATTACATTCGTTTTGAACATAATGCTCATTTTATACGTTACACAGAATACTTTAAAGCAGAGATGCGACGTTAGAGATGATAATAGAACATGTCACGATGATTCCGACCTTTGGCACCACTTTCACTGTTAACCCAATAGCTGGAGAGATGTAGCGCTCTGCCGCCTGCTTCGATGCCTCCCAGCAATAATTCTTGTATTTTTCTAACACAAAAATTACACGCAAATCATTTTTCTCTATTCCAGTACTGAATATGTTCTTACAAATACGTATAATTACTGGCTTAAGAGACAGGTACTGCTCAACCAAAAACTCCTGACAGACGGAATTGAGTCCATTCTTGCGCAGGGCTCTAATTGTGGGCGGGGCGAGTCATTTCTCGAGCGGACACCAACCCGAATAGATCGTGGCGTTGTTACG
>JAWQRP010005446.1:0-10676 GCA_033557875.1 Quadriops clusia
TTAAAATGCGACTTTTTCATAGTGGCGCAACCATCAACGCACATTCACCATAGAAATCACACTCCTTAAAATGGGAAAATTACCGACGGACGTACGTACGTTACAACGGCAATTATGTTTGTTGATGGTCGTGGCTAGATACCGGCTTCGTAACCATGATTTGGTAGAGAATCGTAATACATCTACGCGCATTAGTCGCTAGCTATCTATTGGCCGAGAAATACCTGACCGGATGAGTTAGCCAGAGTTTGTAATATTGTTAAGGTCATTGCTAAGGTAATAGAGTCTATAATTTTGTGTTGTTGGACACTTATTAGAAAATGGTTTGCTATTAACTATGAAGAAAATTTGTCAATTAACAAAATGCTTAAACTGGAAACATTCAGCAACGGTTTTGCTTGGGAAAGTTAATTTCACCTATAATATAAAAAAAAGAAACTTTCCTGATTATTTGTACATTCTGCAATGAGGAGGCTTCTAGTGAGGGGTAGATGAACCTCTATGCTAGTTGCACAATTCTGTATTAGGGGGCGCTGACTAGCTCGTTTAAGCTTTGCAAGAGATGGCGCGTGTAATAGTCTTTCATTGCAGATATGCAAGACTAAACGCAAAGCTTTCAGCTAACCCCCAGTAGATGCCGCTACATTATTGATTATTAATATACTTACAGGGTATTTTGATGAATGTGTAATGCTAAAAACGCGGCGTTGTTTGATCTTCAAAGAGGCGACAAGGCGCGCCAAAGATGCGACACTTTCTATGTTACACATTTATCTCAACACCCGTTGTATAAATCATATGTTTAAGTATATTTTGTAATTTAGTACATTAAACCGACGCGGCGTCACAAACGTAATCTAAATTCGAAACCTATTGAAAGTAAAAAAAAATATGTTAGTAAGTGTTCATAATACATGTGTAATACTGAAGTCCAGATGGTTGAATTTGTACAAGAACTGAGTCTTGATTTATATGTACGGCCGCTAAGATAAATACAGCTATAATGTGTAATCCTTGAGTAAACAACCCGATTTAGCATGCAACAAAAGTTGACCCCAAATGATTGCATGACACTACTTTAACTCTTACAAATATGATCCCATAAATTAAGGATTACGAAATAATATAGACGGCTAAGACCTTTAGCAACTTTACCCTGAATATTATTTTAGTATTCGCTCAACATTCGAGATACTGTGCAGGACGTATTTGTATTTTGATCACTTTTATTTAATCCTGTCGAACCGGATAAAATTTTTATGCCGAATAATTTCGATGACAAGGTGCGTCGTTTATTAATTTGAACGCGAAACAAATTGTTCTGTTCAATGCGCGGAAAATACGATTAAAATCGGACGATCAACAACTTTGGAAATATACATTTACAAATAGCATTGTTTCGTTATATTTACTATGATTATATGCGGCAAAATACAGGAAATCTCTCTGACGTACGGCTGCATGCATTCCCATAATAATCGGAAGCGACTGCCCGAATAAATCATATCTAGAATTCGATAGCCTTAATAAAGGCCCCCCATAAAAATTATATCCAGTGCCGAATAAATAACAGGTTATTGACAAAACATTCTATTCCCAATTAGCGCCTCTTAATAGCGTTTTGAAATATTGTGTCCCGTAGTTAAAAGTTATTTCATCGACACGTGACAGGGCGGCCGAATTTCTGTTGGGGTTGGACAAATTGTACTTTGCTTACTGGTAATTTTCGAAGCTGGCGGCGGCCGACAGGAAGTAAGGTCGCGTGTCGCGCGGTCTTTCGTTTGTTGAGAACAATTACTGCATTATTAGACATGTAGTCTAATTCACACCCCTCTTCGTTCTCGCTGGCTCGTGACTCGTGAGATTGCATTCGACCATTTATCACCTCCCAATCAATGAGTTTAATGCAATCGTGTCTGTAGCACACATCACATTGGCGTTACGTCTGACCTCAAACATACGGCGATGATTCTGCAATGTTGTTTAATTAGGGAAATCGAGTCAATTGCCTGGATATTGTTTCCAAGTCCCTCGGGCTCCCTAATACGGACATTCTGGGAATCTTCGTGTTCTGAAACGAATTCATTGAGCCGTTACGATAATTCAAGCAATCAACATTTCGGGTTAAGCTAAATATTTGTTTTGTCAAGCTTTAAAATAATTTTAAGTGTGATCATTTAACTCGATAAATTTGAAGAAGTTATTCACATTTCATGTGATCATTTAATTGTCGAAGGAAATTAATGTTAAAACAGAAAATTTTACAGCGTAACCAATAAAGTAACCGTTCTACAGAGAGAAACATTTTGTTGAATCTAATAAACCGCATTCTTTGATTTGTGTTTCTTTCATTCAACAAATATATATGTATTTCAGAAATATTTATTTCATTGAATTGTGTAAGGATGGATTCAATCAATAAAACTGCTATAGTTGCTCCTACTTATTTATTTATTTAAAATATTTATTTGATTTAAAAGAACATTTCATAAGCGAATAATTTCGTAGTAGAATTGATAAAATCATCAGTTTAAATTAGTAACAAGGTAATCATTCAGTTGAGCATTATATTCTTTTCAGTCAAACAAAATATTTAAAGAAATTAATTTCTAAAAGCAAACGAATATTGTACTAAGCACTATTTAAACATGGCATTTTTTGTGTTTCGAGTTTATGCATTAGATATTTATTATATTCAACGAAATTTTTCTCTCTGAATATGCAGTGTGCATCTGTTTATGGTAGTTTATTTTCAACTGTGATTTAGTAACACACTACCAACTAGGATTTTTTTTAAATTGTTGGAAAAGCGAAACTTTTAATCCTCACCTCAAAGTAAATCTACTAAATTTTCCATCGACTAGAGGTCATTGCGCCTTAATCTCAGCAATATCGTTGGAAATATGTACAAAACCTGAAGCGTCTATGGATACTATTTTCTCTTTATGGCATCTAAGGAAAATATTCCCCTGGCGAGAAAACTGTTTCTTTGCTACAAGTGCATATTTCACAATTTATAACGCACTAAGTTCACAACAGTCGAGAGGAGGAGTGTTTAAATGGCAAAAATATTTAGGTGCAAGATATACTACTTTACATAGATTTACATAATGTGTTGTCGTTTGAAGCCAGAAAGTTTGAAGGTTCATATGTAGGTGGCTAAGTAAAATATGCTTAACATGTGGTGAATTGTTAATGGATTTCTGTTAAAATAGATGAACTTGCTATGTAGAAACATATTGGCGAACCACTGCCACTTAAGGGACAATGGATAACAGAAATCATCGTAATGAATGAATTGCAATATTATCCCAAAAGAGGTGGAAGGAGGGGTGGCAGATGACACTCTGCCTTGTTGAGTCTTCCCTTTGTCATGGAAATGTTATTACGAATGACAAAACAACAAATGTCTTTCGAAGCAATAGGATGAAGAAGCCCTGATTCACGTTACTCGTTGGGAATGCAAATTCATTTGCGATATTGTTGCGCGCTGGAGAGAGAATGTTTTAATATTGCATGGAGAAGATTTAAATATTATCGGCGAATTAATTAAACGTAGAAATACTAATGGGTACGGAATAAATGGAACTCCATGGATTTTGAGTGAATTTGTATTAAAACCCGCCAGTCATTTAAACGCGCAATGTGACGGGTAGATATTTATAATTTAATCGTTGATCTTGTATGCAGCGGAACACAAATGTCGGTTATGTTTATAATGAAATAAATTATAATACATATAACTTTGCTACTGAATGTTAGTTAGTTCACCATTTTAATTGGCAATCTTGGTTATTGCAATCGATAAAATCTTTCATTAATAAAAACCACTTTGAACCGCGCGCCTCCGCCAATTGTGCTAGGATAGGAAATTTGTACGAGTAGTTTGAATTTATTCAGCCATAATGTATGTATTTCTAGTGGACATTTTCAACATGTTGTGTTTACAAGAGGTTAGAGTACACAGCAAGCGTAGGTTTATTTTCTTTTTACCTGCAATTAACTCTAAAGTCTGAAAATAACGGCGACGCTTCAATTACGCAACGCGATTTGTCCTCTTACTCCTGAACTAATTGCTCGGCCATTAGGATAAGTGAGACTTCAAGTTTTAATTAAGTAATAAAATTAAAAATAACAAATTTTAGAGACGTACTTTTGGAATGGGGTGCCGCGCCAATTAGAAGGTAGAGATAGCTTTCCAAAAATTTGCTTAATAAATCGTACACGTGTTGAATTATGTACAGACAAATGGGCACGTTGGTAAGCTACCAAAATTTATAATCTTCTATTCAAGTAATTTGCTTTTTGTGGAAACTAAATGGCTGGGTTTCAATGGATGAATACAAAACACGGGGTAGCTTCATAGAGAAAATATGTGTATACATGAATACAACGGGAGCGAGGTTCAGGGTCCGAAGACACATAAAAATGCTGCACAGGACCGGCTTTACAATTGTAATTACGCGTTTCTACACGAATCGTTACTCATCAGACTTACTTGAGAATATGTAGTAAAATATTTCTTCGCCAAGGAATAAACCTAGTATATCTGAACCCTATATTTTTGTTAATCCCGAAGGGCCTGTCTTTTACACTAACTAGGGTAGATGCTCAATTATTGCATTACCGTAGTATTCATTTCAAATCCAATAATAGCCTAATAAGCTGACGCGTGTATCGTAGTGAAACGCTATACCATTAGGACAGTATCAAAACAAGAATATTTTTGAAAAGAATCTAGGTAACACGGGACGGCTGCAAACAATGCCCCAGTAATCCGATAGAATGGGGTAATGTGTGTAGAAAATTGCTTTTAAACTGAATATATTACAACACATATTGTGCGAAATCCGGGATTATAGAAAAAATGTATGTTCAAATCCTCTTTATTTTCGTTTTTCTGTCACGTGTTCGCTGTCAACTGCGATTAAGATTAATGCTTTTCATATTAGATGGAAAACGGAACAAAAATTAAATATGGTGTAACAGATTGCGTGACGGATTCGATAGTGTGATTTCTAGATCACTATTCGGTGATAATAATTATTTGTCTCTTTTTAGGGAATTCTTTACGTGCGCTCACTTCTTAATCAACTAGTAGATTTTGTATTACTTGAAAAAGCTTTTTACGGACATTTTAATTTCTAAAATTGTAGAAATGAATGCAAATGGAAAGGTTTAACGACTTTACTCGGTGAACTTTCGTTATTTATAATTTATGGCACCGGTGTTAATTACCTAACCCGAGTAAAATTGGTTTTCTTGAAGTATCTTGCAGATTATTGGACGTTAACGTGACATGGTTTCGCGATAAGGTTAGTTTTAAACTTATTTAAGAGTTGCGCGCCAGTTTGCGCTGAAGGTTGCACTTCTAAACTTTTAATAAACTTGCCCCAAACGAAATTATCGTACACTAAAGTTTTAAATCGTCATTTTTAATTTAATTTGGTGGAATGTTGGGGCAATGACTCACGTGAAGCACCCTAGCTGCAGCTCCTCGCACTTTTACTGCGGCGATCTCGCAAACTTAATGAAAATGTTTGTCTACACGCCATCAAGAGTTTGTTCATTTCGGGGCTAATTTTATTGATCACCTTTCCACTAAGTTAGTTGCTCTACTTTATTTTGTAGATATATAATTGAAGTTGAAAGATGAATTTAACGTTCATTAGGCTCGAAAAACTTGTTTAATTATTTTCCTCTTCATATTTGCGCGTACGTAGAACACGGTTAATCAATTTTAGATGAAAATTTGGTGTTAAATCCTATCCCGTTATCCATGTCAGCTTATTGTAGCCTAGGCGCATCTATACAGATATTAATATTTGATATGGGCTAATTAAAGGGATCCTTGATCAAAATAACGTATGATGTTACATGACAGGGTTATCAAATATCTCGTGGAATTGTATAACGGGCTATCCTCGCCTCTTTAACATATGACATAATAGCACCATCATATTGTACGTGACGTTGGGAAATGCGCACATCAGTCACCCAACAAAATTAGTAATAAACTGTGTTTAATACTCATATTAACAATTTCGGTTTAAACTAGAATTTTCTCATTTACATGTAATGAAATTTCGTCTCCGTGATGCAATAACTTCGCTTCTCTGAGTTATACTATAAGTTCGGAAACTCTAAAGTTGAGAATCCACAGACACAGCGGGGCTTTTTCTTTTGCCTCCACTAACTGATCCACTAACCTGAATATTATCTCCCCTTTTGTGCTAATCCTGTTACAGTGTATCCATATATGAGGATCGGAGCCTCTCGTATTGTAAACACACTACTTAGTCATTATTTCACGGCTGGTAAAATCCTTGTCACGCGCATAATACGCATAAAGTTAATGATACCCGTGTTTCTTTTGCCTCCGAACCGTCCTCATTCAGATGTAGTCTTATGTGAAGTACCTTTTCTGAATGAAGAGAGCGTTATGTGTTAGATACACGAGGGTAGCAATTAGATCCACTATTTTGTAATTTGTAGTATGCGGAGTCAGTTTTTCAGCGCGCCAACAATGCCAGCCACCCTTGGTGGGCCTTGTTATTCAACATATTTTATTACCTTTTACTGGATTCACCCCAAAAATGTGCGAGGTTTTTTCGTTGTAATTTTATGGCAATTTTACGAACGAATGACTTTCCTAGCCGCCAGGTGGACCTAACGCCAACAATGGACAGCGCGCCCGATGCCCTTTTTACTTCTGTCAGAACCGAATTCTATATTTTTGTTTGATACAAGTTATAGAATTAAGCCGAAAGGTATTTGTTGGGAATATGTTTGATTCATCGTATACTCGTAGGTGCGTATTTTTATACCACAATTAATTATTTTCAATAAAGAACAATTTCTTTATTGAAAATAATAGGTAGTAAGTTCTGCGCTTTTAAGTTAATAATTGGTGTATGTGTTAAGGGAAGACAGTTGTATGAATTTGCCCAGGTAGTAGAGGCATGAACGCCGGTTCATAAAGTTAAAGGTTAAATAAAGTGAAAGTGCACGTCTGCGGTTTGGGGAGCTTTAAAATATTGCGACTGAAATATATTCATAAAAGGAGTTGAACGACAATGGCAACACAATCTAATGTTTGTCTCAGTTGCCCCCTTTAACATTTCAAACTTATTATAACGGACGTGTTTAGAAATAATTGCACCTCATTGAAACAGTTCCCAACCCTTTGCTTTCAACTCGCCATTGGCCCGGTCGCCCAACAAAGCCCTTTAATCATAATATATGGGAGGGGCCTAAATAAGCGTGCAATCGCTCCAAATGTCCTCGATGCCGTGAAGGAGATATTGTTCTTATCTTTCTTCCTTTCTGCACACATTCCCATCCATGTCTGCACAAGTTACCGCCACGGTTCTCTGACTTTTGACGTTTTTACAAAAATATATGGAGCTTCTTGAATGCATCGTTGATCTAATACGTGAAGACCGTTACTTCAGGATTTAGCGCTGTTAATTAAATGATTTCCGCATTTCGGGTTGTTAGTTGCAATTTCATGTACTTCATTTAGTGACTCTCGTTCCATCTATCTTTTCAGTATTTTATATGTTTTTCGGTCTTTTATTTTATTGAATACGAGAGATGTATTCTATTTACTAGGTATACCTATATTTTATGACTGTGATTGATGTGAATTTTGGTCTCTGACTTATGCAAATACATAGGTACTTATTATAGATATAATATTGGTATTACTGTATTCGTAGGTATCTATCTATTATATTTTATTTCATTTAGTTTTAATTGATGCGATTGAATTAAAAACAAAAATCTATGTTTGTCTAAGGAAATCATCAAAAACTAGGTAGGTATATTAATTAACAGTAATGAATACTTATCCGCAGTACACGGATGTACATACAGGACGAAGCTAGCCAGAGCTAATTAAATCAATTTCAATATTTCTCCAATTCACGGATCACAATCTATCCGCCTCTCTGTTTGCACAACGAACCAATGTTTGCCAAGTAACAGGGATTAGGTAGCTTGTAATTTGTTTACACGTCCGGTGGAGGGACATCAACCAGGGTAGCAGGGCAAGTAAGACCATATAGGGCGGGGCCCTTAACAATAGAACCCCAGGGTTAACTCATACGGCTACGCTTAAGAGGGGGCATATAAAGCCGTATTTTTGCCACTTTTAAAATCAGTTGGGCCCCATTTGACCAAGAGTGAAGTACAAGTTAGTTGTGTTACGAACAAAAGTATGAAAATGTCGCGTTCGTTTTTGGTAGACTCTTTAATCAGCAACTCTCCGAAGGAGTACAATTCTTCTTACCTCCCTCCAGTTAGTGAGGCGCCCAGACCGATGCCTTATTCACCAGATTACATTCGGCAATATTACTTATTTGGTCTTAGTTTAGCCCAACAGCAACAGCAACAAATGCACCAATTCAACAACGGCCTGTTGAATCCAATCTTCATGCCAAATAAGCCACCTGTCCGCCCAGTAGCTTCTTTACCAAGAAATTTGCCATTAATGTTGAAGCACCAAGAACCAGTCCACGAAGTGCCTAATTTAGGAAACGTTTCTCCATCGTACAGCAACCCAACAACATCACCAAATCACCGCTTATCACCCACAAACGACAGCCGAGATTCGACCCCGACACCTCCCTTAAAACACAGATCCAACGAAGATTTATCAAAGGATAATTCGAGTAAACGTATAAGGACGGCTTTCACAAGCCACCAGCTCCTCGAGCTTGAAAGAGAATTTTCTGCGAATATGTATTTGTCAAGATTGCGAAGAATTGAGATAGCTACTACCTTAAGGCTATCCGAGAAGCAAGTGAAAATTTGGTTCCAAAACCGACGAGTGAAGTACAAGAAAGAAGACCTCCCTTCGGCGATAGGCGTTTCTTCTCCTTCGGGAAAATGCAACTGCAATTGCCTAAGGACCTGTTCCAGCGCAAGAAAACTCAAAGCTTCAGTTTCTTCCTGTGAAGACATGGATATCGATGTTACCCATATAGATGACGAATCATCATAGTATATTTTGTAGAATTTTTATACGACTTATGTACTATATGAGAATCAATGTAAATAGACAGTAATATTGAATTTATAAAAAAAAGAATTATTTATTTTTGTATTATATTTGTATATATGTATGTAGATATGTAAGACTGTTTATGCCAAAGTGATAAATGAAAATAAACTGAGTTTCTTGTACATTTGATTTTCATTCAATCCCAATACATAGCTCGTTTCATGTAAATAGCCATTGTACTCTTTACTCAAATTTCAAAGATTGCGAAATGCCTGAGATTTAAATTTCGGAGGGTACTTTTCCGGAGGTATTTCATTTTTATATTTTTTACACATGATTACACTTTACAAGCTAATGGTTTCATATATGCGCTTCAGTTGGCGCGGAGCAGGGACAATATTTATTTTTGGAAGGAAAATCTATTGGGCACACTTATAGCAATGTTTACATCCTATGAAAGGGGTAAGTAAAAACACAAACAAAACGTCTTCAGAAGTATTTGATACGCAAATTCCCGAGATTTAATTTTAACGACAAATGTAGGTTTATTCGGAAATAGAACAACCCAGTTCTCGTCTGTGAGAACGTACTTATCAGCGACATATTTATGTACCCGGCAAAAAACGATGCCGGTTCTTTTGTACATTAGTTTTATGCTTCGCTAGGAAATCTAGTGCTGTTTGCCACTAAAATGTCCTTTTGCTTTTACACAAATAGCGAATACTTTCCTCCTCCTTCAGATTCCTTTTTTCTGAGTACCGGCATTCCGCGGCCTCAAGTGTTTAGATAGAACTCTTGAATTACTCTCAAAGCACCGATGCGCCAGTTTCGATTGTCGCAGATATTTTTCGGGTAGCGCTAGATTAAAATCAACCTTTCCCTATCGGGGCCCGACGACTTCTTTACACACCCGCTCTTAACCCTTGCGCAATATCAATCCATTTCGCGGGTTTAACACAATGCCGGCTACTTTGATCTTTGCCGAAAAGCTGCCCTGTTTGCTCGTGAAATGTAAATCCCTTCGGGCCCAGACGCATACGAATCTTCTCCTATTCACGTATAAACTAAATCTGAGTAAATCGTTTTTTTTCCTATATGGATAGTTTTATTATGATTGTTATTATTATATTAACTAACTAATTTACTCTGCACTTGCTTTGATTTAATCAGTTTGTTTCTTGGAAACAATTGCTTATTACTTACTTATGCACATCGTCAATCGTTTTATTATTATTATTTTTTAACATTATTAAACTACTTCTAATGACTTAAAAAATCTAATCAAATTTTGTTATGCTTACAATGCATTGTAGAGAAGGTTTTCATTTATGTATTTATTTTATTATTATTATGTGTTTTCAATGCCATTGTAATATTAATAGAGATAAAATTACGAAAAGAGTGCTCAACCATCCCATATCACTCGAATATTCTATACTACATAATAAATATATTGCCGACGACATAGCGTAGACAATAAATAATAGCTTTGTTCCATCCCCTACGTCCGACTAGTTCACGTACTAGTTTGTTTTTATTATTCATACTAGTTAATGCCCGTGAAAAATCACGGGCACCCATGTACACATATATTTATTACCATGTACACATATACTTATTGCCATGTACACGTATACTTATTGCCATGTGCACATATACACCTGACCAT
>JAWQRP010005447.1:0-10676 GCA_033557875.1 Quadriops clusia
AAAAAAAGAGCTTCGTATAAAGACTAAAATATGAATTTACTAGTTTTTTATTTTTTTTACCTTGCAAATAATATAAAATTTGCAAATGGTTCGTTGTTCCAACAGATCTAAATCCTTGTTCACTGATTTCTGATAAGTTCCCCAAAATGTGCAGTGTTAAAAGAATTTGTAATCCAATTTGCATTTACATATTCAAGTTTCAATTGTAAATATAACGTTGCCTTTTAATTAAGATCCATGTATAATTTAATATGCAAAGGAACACATGTACTTCACTGAGCTGCCCTAATATATGGTTCGGATATGATTATCTCAGGAATGAAATGCTCAGGTACGTAAAAACCGATTCTTCATGTTTTTAATGTTTGACATAAATTGGAACGTTCCCACCTAAAACATATAAAATGTTACATTAAATAGATGTAAAATATAATACGTACATCTTTATAAACAACTACTACTGCAACTTAATATTTAATAATGCGAAGTTATTTAATATGATTTCTTAAGGCATTCTTTTACAATACTTTAGTTGTGTAAATTTCTAGGCTATACAAAGTAATAGTATTGTTTTTATTCGTTTATACTTACATATTTTCGCCATCTTCAACATTTTGCGCAATTTCTACACCAAACACGATGCTTAATCTAGTCACCTTGACTGAAACCTGACCAAAACTAATAGCATCTTCTTGTCTAACCTCTAAAAGTTCTAACATGAACATAGGTACAAAGTTTCTTTTACCATGTTGCCAAACTTGCAAATCGCTAAGTTGGTGACGTAGCTGCTTCTATATTTTTGTAGCGACTTCTTTGACGGTCGAGGTTACGTGATACGAAAACGACGGCTGGCGACGTCGCTAAAAATTAGGAACACGTAGCGACCTTTTCAGTTAGCGACAGAGATACGTAATACGGCCGAATGATAGTTTAATAGTGTAAATAAGAGTCTGTATATATAACTAGGTGTGTATTAATTATAAATATATTTATATATAAATATTATTTATCTTACTAAAATTATTGTTACTTCAACAATAGTATACACTTGTATATGCAAGTACTAAAACGCTTTTTTTTTACTCATCTCCAACCTGAAAATTACTATTAAAAATATAAATAAATTTCAAGGAGTTTTTTTGTGCCAAAGCACATATGTAGTTAAAGCACTTCCGTGCAATACAGGGTGATATAAATAAAGCGAAAGTCCTCATCGCAAGTCGCCGTACGAGTAGAGCAGAGCCGCAGGCGGGCGATCCCATCAAACGGTAAAACTGTTAAAAGCAACGTAACTTTCCCGTTTAAGCGGCGGAAACTCATCGAACGGATCGCATCCGGGCCGGGGATGCGTCCCCTTCCGGCGGGGCGAAGGTGTTGCACACAGGGCGTAATAAAATCAGAGCCAGTCACTTTCGGGCAATTTCGCTGATAATGACCAACTTGCGAGCGGTAACTAGGTTTTAATTGAATGTTTTAGATCGCCCTCGGGGCCCTGCCGCCCCCGATTCAACCCCCGCCGCCCCCTGCGACCCCGAGCCCTCGGTCAATCGGCGTCAATCACCCGTGTACTTTGGGGGGCGCAGCGACAGCCGACCTCCCACCGGTTCAATTGAAACCGACATGGAGATTACGTATCAATCTATTTGCAAATTCAAGTGGGTTTGCGACCTTTGATTCTAAGAGCGGTTAGCTCATCCATTTGGATTCGATCACCCGGTGGAAGGCTCCATTTGCAACCCTTTTGCCTCTTTGTTTGCAGTTTTGTGCTGTTTTCCACGGCGGCAGCGCTTGGCTCTTTGGAGGAAATGGAACGTTCCCGGGACTAAATTAAATTCCACTGAAACAGTTGTCTTAGTGTTCCGGCGCCCCAGACGCCGGAGTTAACACGTTGTTTCCCCGGAAAAACTTCAATCGGCGAAGAATTCAAGCCATTCCGGTCGATTGAGGCGTCTTTGCGCTATAAATTTCAATGGCCAAAGCTGGGATCAAATTGACACTCAAGAAAGGTTTAGCGAGAGAAGAGCGTCAATTTTTTGTGTCAATTATTGTATTGCTTTACTTTACTTTATTGTCGTAAAGTTGTTTTTATCATCAAAGGGTTGTACGATGGCAAAATGATATTTACCATTTCTTATTTGTTTATGTTTTATTCTAATATTGCATTTTTCTGAATTCTTGCAAATGACTATATGAAAATCAGGTGTAATGCGATTAGTGATTCGTTTACTAAGGATAAGTAAGAAAACGTGCAATTTGAAATTTCACTTAACTAACAAGAATTTAAAAGAAGATCCAAATTACAAACGATCAATGAATTTTCATAAGCTATGGGATTCATCTTTTTAGAATTTGAATGATCCAATCTCCTTCGGGTGCTTGTGGAGAATTTGGAGAGATTGATCACATTTTGAAATGGCAGAAATAAAATTTCTGGTACCTTCCTGACAAAGTTTTTTTTAATTTATCACAAGGCTACCGGTTTCGCCACAGTTCTATGGCATCATCAGGCCTTTGTAGTCTCTTATCACCTCCTATCATGTTCACATTAACTCTGCAAGAAATTTCCATTTTTATCCACTATCTGAGTCTAATTTTATTCTATATTTTCTTTGTGGTTCAACAAATTAAAATATTGGACATACACACGACAATACAATTCGGGCTAACTACTGCTTTATAATAAAAGTCACATTTTCTTTGCAAGCTGGCTTAAAATGAGAAGCACTCAAAACATAGCTATTCAATTAATTTAAACAAGACACAGTGTTCCTGTCTTGATTTTGCACTGTTCTAAAAATTCCCCCAATTTCAACAGTCACGATTTAAGTTTATCATGTTCAAGTTTATCAAGGAATTAAAAATTAAGCTTTATAGTGTCGATTAGGAAATGAATATTTCCTGAAATTTTTATACCGTTCTTTTCTTCACAGAGCGCTTATTATTCTCTCTTGTAATAATCTTCTCCATCTTACTTCTCCATCGTTAAATACCTAAATAACTAACTAACATAACATGATCTTTCTGATTGAATATAACCAACTATCGAGTTAAAAAGTGACCTGAGAAGAAAACCGGCGGCGTTATGCTGTTATTAAATGAATCAAGAAGTAATGTAATCTTCAAGAAATTTATTTTAATTCTAATAATGAATATTAAATGAAATTTTAAAAGGAAATCACCTAATTTTCGGTGATTTTAAAAATTACCCCGTAATCAAATCCAATCAATATGCGAGTCCAATCCTCGATCCTATTTGCTCCCCAATCGGATGTGGGGTGATTGGCGTAATTGTGCGTGCAAGAGTGGGAATTACGGTTAAAATGGAATAACAATCAGGAGGAGGGCGATGGCGATGATGACGACCTCCGGCTCAAAGTCTGCGCGAAGAGGATCTCGCGGCTCGGTTTGATGTCGAAAGGCACAAACGGAATAAAAGAGGGCGAACTATAAGGGGATAAACAGAGGTGAACCAGGATTTCGGGCGGCGCGGCGGCGGCCGAAGGAGAAAGTTGGGGATTTATAAATAAGTGAGACTTGAGGATTTTGTTTGCGTCGGGGCTTTGAGGTTTCGCTTTGAACGGACAATGCATACTTTAGCGTTAACTTTGCGCGGCCGTTTCCGAAATTAGCCGGCTAGGTACGTAACCTGTTTCGGGGTTAATTCCGCAATTGGCCCGAAAATAGGGAACGAATGTTTTCAGTTTGTTTTAAGACCCGCATGCATATGTATGCGATGGTATGGTATATGTATGTATGCATGTATGTATATATGTATGTATGTATGCATGGATGTGTGTAGGTACATTCATCGTATGTATGTACTTACATACATCCGTAATCCAGGTCTGGTTTAACCGCGAAAGCAACCGAGTAATATGCATACTCTTTCGCGTTCAGTGTCGATAAATAATGCATGACTGGATGGGGACTCCTCCGGATTCTGCAGTCAGGAGGCAGAGGGCACATAGACGTACACGCGAGAGTACAGAGAGGCAGACACACAAATAGTTCGACCGTGTTCAAGACATCAAAAGCAGAGATGGCCTAATCTGGTATTCATGGTGTCAACTGTGTATGGTAATGAGAGGAGACTGTGGGCTTCGCTCTCGGGTAGTTCGAAGGAGTTGCAAATAACTTATATTCTGCATTAGCGCCGAACGAATCCGAAAAAAATGTAACGCGAGGGAGATTTGTTACTAAAATACATTTACTGCATTGTTTTCAGAAGAAGATGCTAATTATACACTAAATTTGAATGAGATAATCGGTTTACGGAGTGAATTGTCCCAACGTCGCACCCAGGGCGACGGCTTGGGTTCCAGTAGCACACAGGGCCCCAGGCTCACTGAGGCTTATTTATTCCGGCAATTTGCATACAAAATGCCATCGAATGAGCAATGATAATACAGATATCGTGACGGAATCGGTTGCGCCGCCGTCTATGCGGCTCTAACGCAGACAAACGACATCACATGCGATACAAAGCACATTTGTGCCCCAAACTTGATTGCTACGTGGGCAGGTTGATGGGACGGTGCACCCTGGTGGTATAGTTATGCGCCCGTTTGACTGATGCTGTAATTGTGTGATTTTGCATAATGTAATAGCTATATTAGTAGTACTTCATCAATGCTCGGCTGATCACGCCCGGGATTGTGTCGATCGTGCCTACACTGTAAGAAAAGGTTATACGACAAATTGATGAAAATCCAGATTCCAGCAAATTGTTAAGTACCTTTGTAAAATGCCCACGAGCAGTATAAGTACCTACTAAGTAAGCAGTGGTTCTCAACCGCCGTTTTGTGAAATTTGAAAAGAAGCTAAAAAAGCTAGAGCTACAAAGAACGTTCCTCAAATTTCTTACAGTGTACCTAAAGCAACTGCCGGGAAATTCACCTGACCGCGCCATTAAAAAATTTTCTATTTGTCATAATAATGTTTCTACATTCGTCTTCTTTAGTTCTCCTACTTCTAAAACCACCAGCCCGAATCTCCAGACTAAATAATTAAAGGATAAAGTAATGAAAGGATGGAATAATTAAAGGATGAACCGAATATGTGTATTCCCAGGAGCGCGGCCATTAAAAGGATTTTACTCGCAAACTTCAGATGCATGCCCATGTACCGCAGGCCAAAGTTAAAATAAGGCGGCAATGAAGTTTAGGGCTCGACTAGGGGAGGATGTAGCTTAAATTACCGGGGAGTCATAGAGTGTGTGCTTAGTCCGGAGTGGCAGTCAGGAGTAGAAGCAGAGCCAGCAGTAAACGATACTATTGCCCTCGGAGGTGGCTTCATTCCGCCGCTCTCGGATCATAGAACCGGCACGTAGAGGGTCTCCTAGTGGCCATTCATTACACACACCTAACCCGTCCTCTGCCCCACCCGCCGGCCCCCTTCGGCCCTATAAATTACCGCACACATACGATCGCTGCTCCAGCTGCTGGTGCTGCTGTTACATGGGGCATCGAACATGCCCTAGCCGGTTAATGCCTGTTTTTACTGCATGCAGCTCGACGGCTAGTGGAGGACAATATCTTCTAGAAAATGTACCCACCAGCTAATGACAACCGAATGCACTTCAAACCCATCAAAACATTCCTCAGCAAATTCCGCACTGTCAGCAATAAAAATGATTTATCAAGAGATTATAACAAAGTAAACAACACCTTGCCGACCATTCAGAGCTTTAATTATTTACAACCTCTGTCCGATAGGAGATATAACATTTTTTGATACAACATAAATTGATGATTTTTTAATCCTACGTGCACATGATGGGGATATTATATGAAAGAAAACAAGTGATAACGGGGAATATAAAAACCCTGATTTACTCTACTTCAAGTCACTTCATAGGTAGTTGTTAATACTAAAAATGAAATCGTTTTTAGTATTTTTAACCATCATCGCCTTGGCGGCTTGCTCGCCGGTTGCCAAGCGTGCAGCAAGGAGATATTTCCCCGAAGAAGACAATCCGTACAGGACAAAACTCCTGTTATTGCAAGATGAACTTGGCAACCTCCACATCGAAGACCTCTCGAGCCCAAGCCACCGAAATCTTCGCGCCTCTGAATCTGACGTCACCTTCTACTTGTACACCTTGCACAGCCAAGATACCGCGGATGTCATTTCGGGCACCAACTTCGAAACACTCAAGGAGAGCAAAAATTTTAAGAAATCCAAGAAAACCAAATTTATCATCCACGGCTGGAACAACAACCACAAAAGCGAGTGCAACACTTTGGTAAAAGATGCCCTATTTGAACATCACGACATTAACATTTTCGTAGTGGATTGGAGCGGCCCTGCCAATAAATTCTACACCACTTCGAAAAATGCCGTTCCTGTAATCGGAAGAGTCGTCGGAAACTTCATCAGTTACATAATCGAAACTTACGGGATGAAACCTTTGGATTTCTCCATTGTCGGCCACAGCCTTGGCGCCCACGTAAGCGGTTGTGCCGGAGCCGTAGTGCAAGAAAAACACGGATTAATCGATTACATCGTTGGACTAGACCCCGCTTCACCTCTGTTCACCATCAGCGACATCACCAACAGAGTCGACCCAACCGACGCAAGGATGGTCCACATCATTCACACGAATGGCGGATTGCTGGGCTTCAAGAGTTCACTCGGACACGCAGATTACTTTCCGAACGGAGGCAAAAGCCAGCCGGGCTGCGGACTGGACTTGGTGGGAAGTTGTGCCCACAGCAGGTCCTTCGAGTATTTCGCGGAATCCGTCCGGAGTTCCGGGTTCACATCTCATCACTGCGACGGGATGGATGTCTACGATCAAGGGCATTGCTTCGAGAACGATATGTCTTGGATGGGGGAATTCGACATAGACAGATCGTAAGTTTTTCAAATTTCATTATTTTATTGTCATTCCTTATTAATTTATTGTAATTCGATATTATTTTATTGTAATTCGCTATTATTTTATTGTAATTCGCTATTATTTTATTGTAATTCGCTATTATTTTATTGTAATTCGCTATTATTTTATTGTTAATCGTTATTATCTTATTGTGAATCGTTAAGAAAGCTTTATTTAATTTGGTTTTCTTACAGGGCTGATGGTGACTACTTCCTGAGGACAGCTGGTGAAGAGCCGTTTGCTCTAGGAGAGAACACTATCGTATAGAGCTGGAGTTACTTTATGGGTTATATGTTATAATATAATTACCTGCAGTATTATTATGTTCTTTAATAAAATAAAAAGTTATTATATTAAAATTGTTTGGGTCCGTGCGGTTAATATTTTAGGAAAGATTAATCAAACTCTTATCCGTATATAACATTTATTTTGCACATGCAAAATAAATATCATATGCGGATAAGAGTTTGATTAATCTTTCCTAAAAAAAAATTATTACTATATGAATAATACATTTTACCATGTACCTACACGTATACATCTTAAAATGTGCAAGTTTACAGATCGATCCGTTTATAGGATTCTAAAAAAAACAAATCTATTCCTTATAATTATTACTAACCAGTTCAAGTCCTATTAATGAAGACATAATATTAAGAATAGAAAGTGCAAGGTTCCCCAGGTCCGGATATTATATATTGAAATGGTAGAAATAAAATTTCTAGTACCTTCCTGACAAAGTTTTTTTATATTTATCACAAGGCTACCGGTTTCGCCACAGTTCTATGGCATCATCAGGCCTCTAAAATGATTGCATCATATAATTACTTTAGGGTTCACAATTTAAAATCTATTTTACAGAAATGTCACAGAATTTACACCAGTTGAAAGAAATACATATACATAAACTTACTTGTAGTCTAATCACCTCCTATCTTGTTCATATTAACTCTATAAGAAATTTCCATTTTTATCTACTATCTTAATCCATTTTATCTCTGTACTTTCTTTTTGTTATAACAATTTAAAATCTTGGACATACATACAACAATACAATTCGAGTTAACTACTGCTTTATAATAAAATGTTTTTTTGGTATATATAAATTTATTGGATGTTGAAGTACAGATTGCTTTATCTTTTAGTGCATGTAAACAAAATCGGTGACCATAGAACAGTTTTCTCTAAATGCAAGTACATACTAAATCTCCAAAATATAAATGATAAATATAAAAAAAACTTTGTCAGGAAGGTACTAGAAATTTTATTTCTACCATTTCAATTAATAATAGAAGTTTATTGACAACTAAATTATTACATTTTGAATGATTTTTTCTTGGGAATAAGTCCTTCTGATTAAAACGATTGATTTACTTTCTTTCCTTTATTAAAAATTCTAGTCTGCCAATTGTTCTCTCAATTTGTAGATTTTGAGCTGTTTTAAGCTAGTATATTATGTCGAGCCTCTGAGGAAGCGCTGATCACGCGAAACGCTTTATAGCGTAAGGCAGACTAGAATTTTTAATAAAAGAAAGAAAGTAAATAAATCGTTTTAATCAGAAGGACTTATTCCCAAGAAAAAATCATTCAAAATTGACATAACCAGTCCAAGAAAAAGAAAAACAATCTAATAAATTATTACATGTGGCAATAACGAAATAGGAAAAATCTTATAGTCCCAATTTTCAAAATAAAAACAAAAATAAATCTTACATTAGTTTAGCACCCAAAGTCTAGTAAAAAGATAAACCAGATATTTAATACCAACCATCAAAATTAAAGAAACCTTATTTGATGAAAAACCTTTAACATAAAACTCCTCTCGCTACTCCAAGTGGGTACCTGCAAGTCACCACCTGCAAACATTATGACCGACGATTTAGATGAATTTATTGGCAGAGAGTCTCTCTGAGAACTCGATAATACCACTAAATGCAACCTTAAACACAAATAATTGCACTTCATCGACTTCTGTTGAAGAATAAGAGCAATCAACTTGAGTACCATCCGCAAATATAAGATAGTTGCATTTCTTAAATATAATTTGAAAATTACAAGTGTATAGTTGTTGTATACAACAATGGACTTAAATCTGAACCCTTTGGTAGACACCAGATCCAGAGAGTTTCAGTTCAAGAAGAAAAGTACTTAAGTACTGTTTGTTACACGAGAGTAGATCTCCGGGGAAAAGGTGAGGTAGCGAGCAATTCGCGGAACACATATGTAGATGAGCGTAAAATAATTTACATGGTTTAATCTAGTTGTACAAATTATTTCCTAATAAAGTACACGTATACCTACCTATACGCTACTATAGAATAAGACTTGCACAAGTAGAAAAGCATTGGTTTTACCAAATTTACGTTGAAAACTTGAATAAATAATAGCACAGCCGATTCTCATAATGCAACACCGACAAATGACGACAAATTATCAAACTCAGACTTGTAACGGTTGTGTAAATAAAAGCACTGTTCCTGACAGGGTTTTTTTATTTTCGTACGGAAGGCGACCGGTTTCGTCTATTCAGACATCATCAGACCTCTAGAAAACATTACATTTCCGATACATCAACATTCCTTCACAACTGAAGACGTAGGTTTAAAACCTCAGGTGAGGTTAGTGGCTGAAGGCCAATTAATAAAATTGACAAAATGACATTAAACAATTTTAGGTAATCAAATCTATGCACTTACTTGTAGTCAATTAATTATAGATGTGAACAACATCGGTCGAAATATTTTTTAAACACATGTAAATTTATTTAGTTGGTGAATTTTAATTTTAATTTGCGTGGCTCTCTTAAGTATAAGGTACGATACAAATTTACATTTAAAATATGTTAATAGACAAATCCAGATAAAATATCACAGTTTAAAAAAAATAAAATTGTAGACTTAAAATATCACAGAATATTGTACCAGAGAGACACGAGGTGAATGGAATGAACAAAAGAGAAAGCGTAAGTTTAGTTCAAGGTAAAAAAAAATAATACACATACATATATAAAGTGCGGCGTACGCGCGTCACATTGGCTTGAGGGATGGTTTGATCCCCAAATTTGCAAATTTCAAATTACCTAAGAATATGAGAGACAGCGAGAGACGCAAAATCAGAAATAAATATCTAAAACAGGTATTACACAGGAATTACTCTAAACTACATAAAAAATGATCTATACTCAACACATTTACAACTAACTAACACTCTAAGCCCCCTTGAATTTGATTTAATATTTAACCAGGTCCAGATATCTGCCGCATACCACAGCACTCACATAAAACAAAAACATAATAACACGCTCAACAGCCTTAGAAAACTTGAAAATGCAAACAATAATAATTCTTATAAACAACATCATAAATTTCATAAAAGAGTATCCAATTTATCTCAAACTAATTTTTCACAAGAAGAGATAACCTTACTTGACAAGGGTTATAAATACTCACTACCATCTAGAAATAATCACCAACATGTATCCACCAATTTGGCCATAGAGATTGATAATGTCCTACATTCACTACATATTGAAATTATTTTTAAAACAGGAAACAATCCTCTCAAAACACTATCAAATGGGAAAGATCGAACCCCTACCCTCGACAGGAGCGGGGTGTATATCATAGAGTGCACTTGTGGCGCTGCGAACGTTGAAGAAACCGGCAGAAATATTAAAACCCGTTTTAATGAACACAAAAAAGATAAGGTCTTTTCTGCTATTGGCAAACACATGCATTTTAATGGACACCATCTTAATACTGATAACATCCGATTACTACATGAATGCAACAAAGGT
>JAWQRP010005448.1:0-10675 GCA_033557875.1 Quadriops clusia
GGTACAGGGTCGGCTAAGGATCAAATTATAGGCAACCAGACATTCGTGTGTACAGAATTACCGTATGGCGACGAAAATTTTAGAATGGGCCGACCCTGTGCAGTACATTAAACGATTCTAAAACTATCAATTCGTGTTGTTGGAAAAGGCCTATTAATAACGCTAAAGGTTTGGTCAAATTACTGTGTCTATCTTCATGCGCGAACGTCAAAACATGCTTATTAAAAATTATTCACATGTAATTCTCTATTTTATTTGATTTTACTAGTACCTACATACATTCTCGTTTTGTACCTCTGTAATTATTAATTATGTTGTAATGCAAGGGGACCGTCTTATTGGTGATCACCTGTGTAATGAATTGTACGTATGTAGGTTACAGTGATTTACTTATCATCTGTAGTTGAACAGATTCCAAAGTATTTATTTTCCAAACTTTTAGGCATTCTTCCATTCAGATGTATGTTAAAAAGAATAGGCGATACCGTATCACTGGCGAAATTTTTTCGACTGGTAAGTATATAGCTTCCGACAATTTATTTCTTAATTTAACATAGAGTTATTAAGGGTAAAACTACGCATACTTTTACTTTTTTGCTGGATTAAACAGAAACGATAATGATATTAAACACTGGTTTACGCGCAATCTGTAGAATGTCAAATAGACTGTTAAAATGGCTATAGATCTTCTCTCTACACATGATTTTTTATGTCCTTCTTCACTTTTCTCTGTTTTACTTTATAGTCATTGTGAGCCTTCAAGTTCCTATGAATAAGCCCATTTTGGTGTCAAATTGTTTTTCCCTTGCTCTTACGTCTAAAGCCTCTATTGTCACTTGCTGTGTTGCATCTATCACCTTCTTCCTCAATATTATTTTTGCTGACCTTTTTTGTAGTTCTATCATTAATTTTCTTCGGTTATGTACATCTTTAATGTTGTTTTAAAATATTTATGTTGCATTTTCAGGATATAATTTATATTGTGTCTCAGTGGCAGATTCGTCTGCATTCGTCACTAAACTAGCACAAAAATAGCTACCAGATAATGACAAGTGGGTACTGTTTTAACTTCTACATTCTGAACTTTTGTTTAGTTATACATACATACTTATCGGTTATACGACATATATAGATACATAGGCATAATTGGTTATCGATTGTCTAGTGAATGTTTGTTCAAAGTATATTAATGGATTTTTTTATGTTCGAAAAAGGAAATCAGTATCTTAATTTATAAATTATTTACATATGTTGCTAATTTTGTCACTGTTGTACTAATCATCGGATCTACAAATTACCCTGCTCTTTGATTTTATATCTTCAAGTTGTTGCAAACACTCCTGTACAATACGCACAATATCTTAGGTTGATATAAATAATATTTCAAAACACCAAACCTTTCTTCATAAATAATTATATTACAATTACAAATTAATGCATTACGCACCTAATCAATACATATACCTACAGTGAACCTTCGGTTGTAGTGTTGGTTGCCTAGAGCTGTACTTTTATATTTAACATTATATATTTTTCTTTCTTGTAAATACATAAAAACTGATTAATTTCCAAATATTTTGAAACATAAATATTTGTGCAGAACAAAATATTTCAGAAATTTTAAGAAAAACCTACACATCGAATTTCTAAAGTTTCCTACCCTTGCGACATACAAATCTGTTGGCTGCAATGATATTGAATTTGACAACTTGTCAAATTTCCTACAATGTTTTTGACGTGACATCATGATGAAACTTTGTAGGGATTGATTTGATTATTTCTTTATTAATATTATGAATAATTAAGTAAACATGGATCTCCATAAAGCGGTTAACCTAGAAAATAAGGTAGGACTCTCAAATTTATTAAAATTCATTCACAACCTTTGAACTGAATGTTCCACTACACTTGCTCTGCTGTATTGCACAAGATCAATAACATTATTTAATGAATATTTTTCTCTAATGTTTGCAGACCATTGACCAACTTACCCCAGAGGAAAAATGGAGGTTAGAATTTGTTATTTTATTAATATCATTTCATTTGAACACAACTGCTATGTGTAGTGCACTCATAAGTTTCATTACTTGTTAATTTAATTAAGCTATGGGTGCTGTGAAATGTTTGATTGATATCTAGTTTACATGCTTGCGCTATAAAGAAAATTTGTTGAAAATGTTATTACCTAGATATTTTGCTGAACTTTAGACTATGCATAAGTGTATTCAAGAATGTACTTTACTTAATACAAGATACATAATTAAAAACATGTTTAAACCTTTTTAAAACTTTATCTCTAGTTTTGTGGCATTGTTTCATTTCTGTACTAATGCTACTTTAGTGTTATCTTATCTCCAGTTTATTACCCTATATTTGTAGATTTAAAAATATGAATATTTTATGCAGGACTTTAATAAAATTAATTTTTGATTTCGGATGAATGCTATGCTGCATTTGAATTATGTTGAATTGTGCAAGAATATTTATATTATACATATTTATATTAATTCAATTAATGTACTTTATTATTTACTGTAATATTGTTTTGCAGGTTAGAACACCAAAAATTACATGAACAACACAAAGGGCATGACAAAATGCATGCCGAGATGGTCATCATATTGATCCTGACCCTTATTGTAGCTCAATTTGTACTGATTGAGTGGAAAAAGAGGCACTACCGGTCTTATTCGGTAATAATTACGATATAGAGTTTTATCGGATTCTGTAATGCAATCCCTGCTTTTAGATCGTTACACTGGTTGGCATGTGGATAATTCCTTTAATTTTATCTTTAAAAAATCACTGGTGGAGGTTCATCTTTATATGGTTGTTGTTTTCTTGTATATCTGGGCTAATAGTTCGAAAAGCTGTACAAAAACCGATTCAAGGAACTACTCCAAGGTTTGATTATGACTGTTTAATTTTTCTTAATGGCTTGTTTTACTTATTCTGTTTTACTAAAAGTTTATGGCTTTATAAGCACCAAGCTTTATTGATTTTATATAGCAATAAAGTGAAATCCCTAATTACGGTTTTCGTAAGGACCGTGTAAAAAAAATCTATGATAGCGGGAGAACAATTATTGTAGGCTAGTGTGAAAAAATTAGAAATAACTACATGTTGAGTAAACTAATTTATTTACAGTACTATAATAATACATACACAAATTATGGACTACATTAAGAAAATAAGATTTATAGTTTTTCAAAAAATGGACAATCTTTGTTTAGAATTATTACTTTAAGAAAAATAGTTAATGCGGAAAAACCAAACTCATGGGAACGAATAATAGGGGTTTCACTGCATATCATTTTATTCCTTAACTAAAGTCGTTTGTTTCAGGTTGGTTTATAAGTGGTTTTTATTATTATACAAACTTAGTTATGTACTTGGTATCATAGGTTACATAATTATGATGGCCACGTTTTTTGGGTTAAATTTAGTTTTTGATACTAAGGCCAATATTTGGATGGACTGCGGACTTTTGTTCGTTTTTTACGGACTTTACTACGGGGTTCTAGGAAGGGATATTTCAGAGATATGTGCTGATAAAATGGCTTCACACATTGGGGTAAATATCTAAAAAATGGTTGAGATATGGTGAGCTGATAATTTATTTTTTATTTTTAGTACTACACGGAACAAGGAATGCCCACTAGAAACTTGCAACCTGGAGTTTGTGCAGTATGTGGGAATAAGCTGTTAGTTAATGAAAATGAAGAGGGAGTTATTGAAAATACTTACAAATTGTCTTGTGAGCATGTGTAAGTGTATATTTTATTATATATTTTTGCAAGTTATTATAAATTTTTGATTTTAGATTTCATGAATTTTGCATCAGGGGATGGTGTATAGTTGGGAAGAAGCAAACATGTCCATATTGCAAAGAAAAAGTGGATTTGAAGAAAATGTTTTGTAATCCGTATCCTTTTTTTTGTAGTAGGAGAAATATATGCTTAATTTGTACAAAATAATCACATTATAAATTTCCTTAATTGGATGTAGGTGGGAAAAACCTCACGTATTATATGGGCAACTTTTAGATTGGATAAGGTGGCTGGTGGCATGGCAGCCGATGATAATATTTTTAGTGCAAGGCATCAATTGGGCTCTGGGCTTAGAATGAAACATGCCAAAGAAAGCTGATACCAAATTCAGGGTTTGCATCCATTTTATTTATTTGTTACATTTACGTTTTCACGTATTATGTCAAATTTCGGTGTTATATTTATTTGCAATAATGTTCCTTTGTAACACACTTGCTATTTGTACATAAATAAAGGTATTTTAAAACAATCTGCTTTAATTGCAATACTTATATCTTTGAAGAACTTATGTTTTTGTAATCCTAATTATATTATTTTTCTAATTGTGCATATTTCTCTTATTAAATACTGTATCATTTAATCCTAATGATTTGTTGCTCTTTGTTTTTATTTCAGAAGATTTTAAATCATCATATTAATAATATAATTAATGTAATATGCCTAAGTCTTTATATAACTATCTCCATTGGCGTTTAGGTACATGGTCATCAACCTTGATGGACATTATGATTATTGAATATGTCTATTACACGTCCACCACAGTGTCGTTGATCAAAGTGCTCGTGCAGGTTCCTGTTTTACAGCCTGCGTTCCTGCCATCTAGTCGCCTGCAACTTCCGCCATCTTTTGCTTTGATCAAAGACGAAGTCTAACCGCTAATTATTTCTATCGCGTATCGCGCAGGTAGTTCGTGTTTGACGGGATGAACGTTGTGATTGTGCTCAAGTATTTGTAAATTTTTAGTTTTATTCAAATTATTTATACGTAATATTTCGGTCACGTGCTGTGCCAAAGTGTATACAAACTTACATAATAAGGATTACCAGGTTTACCCGTTTTTTGTACAGGTAAGCGGAAGATGACGTTTCTTTGCCTTTTCGCAGGTTAAATATATATATATTTTTGCACATTTCACAACCGCCTTATCATTTTTAATTTAATTAAGGTGGCTCTTACTTTGGGTATACGCCCACTTACTGCTATGGGCTAAGCATGGACGTAGTTTGTATATATATATATATGTATGTATAATCATAGCAGCCTGGACCAAGGCCGTCTTGACACCTACCTGTAGGAGTAGAGCAGGAATTCTTTAAAAGTTGTTCTCCCAGAAAAAGCAGTAAATTAGTAACTTTATCGCTCTTGCTGTTTAAAAACTCGTTTTTTTCCTCCCGATATCTATAGTACGAGCATAGGCGGATAGACGAACAAATCAGAATAGTTTAAATCCTAAATCGACGTTAAAAAATGTTTTAAATATGAGGTTGTGTATGTACACTAGGTGTACGAGTACGCTAACGCTAAGCGAACTGTATGCGGCATGTTACCTTTTTTCTTCATAAACACAACGACACGTGAACCAGTTATGTTTGATAGGGCGTATGTCGATTTCTAGAGTTTTTTTGTTTTTAAATGTAAACCTGTTACAATACAATGAGAAGAGTAAATTGATTCTTCTAGGCACATTTAATGGTTGAACTTAAATGGTAAACCATTTGAAACAAGTTTAGGATACATATGTTTAATGTTCTAAAGAGTGAGGTAAAAAAATAATTGCATCCCTTCTACTCTTTATGATGACCGCTATTACTTATTCACGATTCGTTAAATATTGTTATACATACACATTATAACCACTATATACATACATACATACCTATGTGCAATTAATGAGTTGTGGCAATAGACGTTGGGTGTTACAATTAAGATGAATGCGCTGGAATTCATTAGTCTTGGTAACTTATTTTTATCAATTTGTTCCTAAAACTAAGGTAACATCAGCACCATGATTTATGAAAATGCAGACCACATCATATGTTTCATAAAATTTTACAATTCAGTTATTTTCATTTCGTCAACAAGTAAAATTACCGATTTAAGATATATAATTTTTATCTTTATAATTTCTGGAACGATAGATATCCTTTTGATAGTTGTCGAACCAATCGATTTCCAAAAATCTATTTCGTTTCCACGGTAATTTTTAAAATAGTAATAGCCCATTGCACAATGGGACAAAACCTCTCAAAAGTTGGCAAAAATTCTAGATACACTTGTTCAACGTGAAATTTTGCAAGGATGCATTTTACCAATACAGAAATACGTTTCTAACATTTAGAGTTAATCCCTGAACAGGTGCATACATTTATTTATGTAAAATTCTATGTTAAGATAAAGCTATAGGATCCACATTATTTAATTATTTATTAGAAGGCTTTCGTATAATTTACATGTAGCTTATAATTTACATGAGAGTAGAGAACCCCAGATATGTAATACCACCGATAATCTGTGGTAATACTCAAAGAATTTGAAAACTAAAAGTGGCAATAAACAGTCCAGTCTACGTATGGAACGTAGGAACGAAATGTAGCATTTTATCGTTACTGAATACTATGAGTTAAAACACAAACAATTAAAAATTAATTTGGTTGACCCAGCAAAGTTTTTATAATTAATTAAAAATAAAAGTCTGCGCTTTGCAAACTATGCTTTTATTGAGCTACCGATTTCGACCCGCCAACAGGCCATCTTCAGGGGCATCTAGTCATTTTCTAAAACTTATCTAACTGGGTTGCTACATAAAGCACAGGTTCACAATTTATTTTCTCTAAAAGAGGGGAAAGATCTTAGGGAATCCCTCCGCCCCGCGACGGTCTAGCCGCATACTGAGAATGCACACTAAAAGATGTAGCATCCCGGTTAGATGCGCCTGAAGATGGCCTGTTGGCGGGTCGAAACCGGTAGGTCAATAAAAGCATAGTTTACAAAGTACGGACTTTTAATTTGAATTAATTAAAAATTACATGTAGGTACTAATCTTAATATACACGTATATAAATACTTGTATAATACAGTGTCGAATATTGATACTATAAAATGGCGCTAAGAAAATACAGTGAAATCTCACTTATACGAAGTTCACTTATACGAAACATCCAGTTATACGAAGAATTTCTCAATCCCTACATATGTATGTATATATGTATTCACATCCACGAAATATTCACTTATACGAATAATTTTTGGTTTCCCCTCATGTTCGTATAAGTGAGACTTCCACTGTATTATACAAAAAAACTACAAACTCCTTTTCAGTAGCACAGGTCAATGATATGGTTTTTTTATTATTTATAAAATGATCGTGCATTAATATTACAAAGCCTTTGTTTCCGCCAATTTTTTAAATATAATTTCGTTATTTTATAAATGTATGTGAGTTCCTATTCTGATTCATCATTTTGGTCCGTCTCTTCATCACTACTCAAAACTTCTTCAGGTTAATCCTCTTCTTCGATCGTCAAATTAGACACTTCTGGACTTCTCAACATTTTCTGTGCCTGAGTATCTAAAGACCTAATTTTTTTTAATAGTTTACTGTTAGTTCCTATAACTGGGTCTGATGATATTAATAATAAATGTTATATATCTTCGTTTGTCTTTTCTCTAGAACTTCTACGAGAAAAATACCTTTTATATAGTTTGAAATCCTTATTCCACGCCTCCTGCGCTTCTTCACATAGGAAATTTTTAATAACCTCTCCACCATGAATAAGGATTTTGTGCACAGAAGGCGGCATTGGATACCAATAATACATTTTGGTAAATAATTCAGCAGTTTATCGGGCAAAGGTTATAGCCGTACGAAATGATATGCCGTCAATGAGACATAAAAGTAATATGAAGTGTAAAATTTTAAATTTACGACAATTTACGAAAACGTGCATCTTCCCTGTTATGGGACGCAAAGCCGTGCGGAATGTACTGACATCCGACCGGTGCGGTAGTGCATTGAAGTATAGATGGTTTTATAACAAAAATCATTATTTCGAAAAGGAGCAATTTTGAGCAACGCTTTTTTTAAACACAAACTAGAATGTTCTTCCTAATAATGTTTGCAACAAGGAAGTTGATACATGTTTAGAACTCAACTTTTTTATTAGGGAAATTTATGTTTGAGATAAAAAATGCAGTACAGTGTAATCTCGGTAGTCCAAACTAATAGCTGCAAGGGGGTGTTCGGATGACTGAAAAGTTCGTATTACAGAAAGTATTAGGAAAAAGGCTGTAAAAAAGATTAAACAGTATGTATTATTGCACATAACCATGTATGTACGTACCTACATATTTTTGCTATTTTTACTTACTTATATAAAAAGTAGGTATGTATGTACATGTTTTATTTAAAGTTCTAGTTACATTAAAAAACAAAAATCAGTCTTTTAAAGAAGTCAGTAATTTTTTTTTTGTTGTTTCACCAGTTCGGATTACTGGAATGTTCGGACTACCGAGATTACACTGTATTTACTAACGCAAATTTTTTTTTCTGCCTACAGTTAAGAAAATTATGTAAATCAAAATTCATATCTCAAATATTCATGCCTGAAGGTAATTGATCCATATTTTGGAATAATTACAAGACTTTCACAGCGTCGAATATAAAATCACAAGTTTGCGACTTTTAGCACACTAGTTCACACCGCTCAGTTGGGGCTCAACTTTGGAACTGTCGATTGTTCAGATGAATTGTGAAAAAGGCTTTGTTATTGTATTTTCGGTTAGTCTCAGGTATAGAGAGGGCGGTCCATCTATTGAAACTATTAAATTCAAGAATTTATTTTTTAGATTTTTGCCGGCTTTAAAGAGATTTGGTCCCAACATGCATTGGTTCAATAACTATTGGAAAGATATCTAACGTTCAGGTGGAACACTGAGTTACAAAAGTAAACGTTAAATCCATATAAAACTTATTAATTGCTCAAGAAAACGTTTCGTAATGATATGTTTTGCCTAAATAATAGACATATCTGAAGAATGGAGTTTAATACCAGACATACGAGTGTGTATATCATTTAAATCATTATCACAAATGCCCCGTTGTACCAAGCGAAACTAAAGTTCTAGTCGGGACTTAAACCCAGAAGGCCGTTATACACGAGCTAAGTATCGTTTAGAACTTTAGCGGGCGCTATGGAAATAAGGTAAGATGAACTTCTGGATATAAGTCCCGACTAGAACTTTAGTTTAGTTGGTACATACAACCGGGCATAATTAAAATAAACTTAAGGGACTGTACATAGATCACAACGTTCAAAAAAAGACTTTTCAGCCTCCTGTGAAAAATATTTATACATAAACCCAATTCAAAACCTGATTTTATAATTGGCACGTTAAGTATGTACTTATGTATTTGAATAAAACAATTGGGAATCAACGAAAAAAAAATGTTTTCCTGTCTATTCGCTTATTTGAGAGAATAATGTGTTCTTGGTGTACAAAGCTGTCATAAATATAATTAATTAAATTTCCCCAACGTTTCGTTTATTTTTATAAACATGTACACTCGGAGAAAAATTAAATGTACTGAAGGGTCATAGTCTGATCCATAAATACAGCAGTGTACTAAAGTCCGTTTTTCCTAAGGAGAATACATTTACGTCACTTGCGCAGAAACGTAAATCTGTCCAAGCAGTTCGTTGCGGAGCAACAGGCGGACATTTCTGCTAATCATTAGCGTAGTCCGGATAATTTTTCTTGACTAGGTCTTTTCCATCCCCACGTTTGTCTAGTACATGAACCGATCGGTACATGCGCAGTTCATAAAAAGTGTTCCATCCCAAGCCTGAACTAGATCATGCATCTATGATCCGGTGTTCCATGTTTACCTCGGACTAGTTCCGTATCAGTTCATGCACGGTCAAATCAGTCGGCAGATCAAAGCATGTACTAAGATACGGACGGCATGGACGACATGCGCAGAACTATTTTTCAAACAAATTGTAGTGAGCACAGGACACTTAACCAAATTTTTAGAATTGCGAAAATGTTGAGTAACTTTGAAAGTGATTTAGAAAGCGAGATTGTCGATTCCGACGAAATTAGCAGCGAAGAAGACATCGATTTGTTTTTGTTAGGTGAACCACGGATGAAAAATGACGGTTATATTGGTAAGTATAGAAATTCGAAAAATATTTGTTCTGAATTCAATATAGTTTATTCAGACGTTTTACTTCATATAATTACAAAGTAACACAAAGTGCATGCATGAACTTGCAAAATATTTAGAGGAAGACTTTTTTGATCATTTTCGTGTAAGTTGCAGGGTAGCAGGTCAAATTGCAGAAGAATATAGTAAATGTAATATTTATAAAAATCAAGAGGGACGATTTGGACATATATCTGCATTAAATCAAGTAAGAAATAAAATTTAGTACAACAATTTAGGGTCTATCATAATTGAAATAAAAAATTGTAGGTATATATATATTTATGGTTCGTTGGTCATCAAAGCGCAGGATTTCGGGACGTTGCAGATCGTTTTGATATAACGATAAGCTCATTACACAGAATTATAACAAGATTAACTTTTTTTTAAGCAATCTTTTTCCGAATGTCATTAAATGGCCAACAGAAAGAGAAAAGATTGTATCAGAAGAACACTTCCAAAAAAATGGATTTCCGAATGTGATAGGAGCCATCAATGGCTGCCATATAAAAGTCGATAGACCTTCGACAGATCCGGACTCTTATATAAATCGAAAAGGTTACTTTTCTATTCAGGTAATTACATAGTTACTAGGCCAAATACCTTAACAAACTACTTATTTATGTACAGACAGAGCTAA
>JAWQRP010005449.1:0-10675 GCA_033557875.1 Quadriops clusia
CTGATTTGTGTGTATGTTCGTTTGCAGGAGAGAGAGAGAGAGAGACAAACGAAATTATCATCCTCCTATTGCACTCTGGCGGCGTTCATCGAAAACAACCAAATAAAACAATGCACGACAGGTGAAAACAAAACAAACCCACCTGCGGCAAAACTACTCTAACACTTTGGAATTGAATAAAATAAAGAAAGAAGAAAACAAATATCCTTTCTATTTCCATCCATTCAGAATCACTCCTCCCTTCGCGCGGCTATCCCCCCTGAAGAGCAACCAATCACCGGTTAGCACCTGTCATTTGCGACCAATCGGACACCTTTAGTTTCCTTACTCGACCACGCCCTCTCACGTCGGAATTTTCCTTTTTACCTACTCGAGAGTTGGTACTACTGTAGTTTTATGGCACCCTTGATGCATTTGGTCATCCATATGCTGAGGACTGTTGAATCTTTTCCAAGCATCTGTTTCCCATTAGAGCGACCTTGGCTGCCATCAGGCCATTTCTGCATTGTCGAGATGTTTTTTGAATAGGACCTTTGTCGACGAATTTCTTTGCGTAGTCTATTGTTCGCCGGGCGCTCGACACGAAAATTTATTTTTCCCAGATTTCGAGCACATCTGTTGCCATTGAAGTGAACAAATCCGTTTTTGATAAGAACCTAATTTGCATGAATCGCATAACCTACCTTCATACCTTCACAATACATAGGGAAATATAAATGGCGCTTAATGAAATGAAATACATAATATTAAACGAACAACAAGTAAAAACGACTTTATAGTAGAAAAAAGGAATCTAAAATCCTTAGTTGTTGAAATTTTCAAATACCTACATATGTATAATTTGTTATTAAAGTTATTCAAATTGATAGGCTTCTTGGGTATTATTATGCCTCCATTAAAACAAATTATATATAGATTACATCGGAATTAAAAAGATGTAACCTATATACAATTTGTTTTCATGGAAGCCTAACCTATCAATTTGAATTTATTATAAAGTTTTTGTTTATTAGCAATAGAAATTTATTCAGTGGCTATTTTAATATTTACTTTGTAAAACTTGTATGGTCACATTAAACAGAATTTTGTGAGTCAAAAGTTCGGAATACTAATATTAATCTGTAAAATCAATTACAGTAATAAAATGTATAGAATCTGGGACAATTTGTTACATACGAACCTGAAGAGGTTCCTATACATTTAATTGCACACTTTACAAAATCTGTGCAACCATATGTGGACTTAAAATAAACCCCTTATAAAGTCATAAAGCAATAAACACTGGAAGTTTGTCCAGTTTATGGCGGTACTTCAGGAACACAATATATCACTAGGGGGTCTCGCCAGGTCTCTGGATACGCTTTTAAACCAATTTTATGATCCAAATGTAAAAGGATTGCTTGGAAAATATTTTCCCATCTAAGGACCGCGACTCTTTGCCATATGATTCTAGTACTTAAGGAAGACAAAAGTTGCTAGAAATGTCCTGTATTTCACGGACTATAAGATGCACTTTTTTTCGAACATTTTCTGTTTAAAAATGGGGTGCGTGTTATACAACGACGGTACAGAGTGGTCCAAAAACTTGTTAATATTTACTTATGCTATAAAAAAATTGGCAAGAGTCGTAGAAAGCTGGGGACCGATTTATACGAAAGTTGGATTTGAGAACTATGTAGCATTATACGAAAGATGACCGCTCGTTGTCAGTTCGCAAATATGCCCCATATACTTTCCATAGCGTCAGAACCGATACGCACGGAACGTGTTAATACATATACCTACTGAAGCAAACTGCGATATCTCTATCTTCGACTTAGACAACCAAGTACACGTCCAAGATTCCGATCACACTAAGTAATAATTAATAACCTACTCAATATGTGGCGCGCCGAGATTAAAAGATTCCTGCCTACACACAAGCTTCGTGCTACCAGTAATAGATGAGCGCCCAGCGCAACCTCTTTTAATGTGGACGAAAGCTGGATTATAGAAAAGTGACCGGACAAAAATCATCGAGGAGTCAGATCCACACCAGCAGTGGTACTTCTAGATAATAGGTAAGGTATTATTGTTTCTTAAATATTATTATTGTATTGTTATATTACTGTTGTATTGTTTTAAATGGTTTCCCGGAGAATGTACCCTGGACGGACTAATGAATGAATTATGTTGGTTGGGTTTATTCGATGGCTTTATTAAACCTATAAATTACTATTATTTGTCTTCGCAATACGGTTTCCCGGAGGATGTACCCTGGACGGACTAATGAGTGAATTATGTTGGTTGGGTAAATCCGATGGCTTTGTTGTAAACCTATTTATATTCTTTCGTGAGTTGGTTTCTCGGAGTTGGTTACCTACCACTAAGACGATTACATCATGAGCCATCTTCGTAAGTTATACTACAGGCATGAGCGCCTCAGTACTCTATTAATTTTCTATGACGTCAATCCTGAGATATGAAATAGAATATTTTATTAATCTCCGTTTTGATTCGTTACACTACGTAATGATTCATATATTCTAATACAATAACAATTTTTAGGCTACATTTTTATAAAGGGCTAAATGGACTCCAATGAGCGAAACAACGTTATTAAGGTTTCGTACGTAATTTGTTTTTATTGTTGAACAGGCTAGCTTTCGCCCTGACTTTCGAGCATCTTCAGGCCTAACAATTTACAAATCAACTCATAAATTCATAGAATATACAATAAAGTAAGAAGAAATTAAAAACAACACTAACAATACAATTGATTGATTTTAAGCGCCATTTATATTTCTGTATATGTATGTATCATGTAATTATATGTAGATACTGTAATTCTGAAGATGCTTATTAAAAACAAACGAACGATGAACGTAAACTTAGATCTCGGCAAATTTTAAAACGTAATGCGACTATATTTTAATGCATCTAGCTGTGCAATGGAATAAAGAGGAAAAAAGATGCTATATAATTGCTCAAGCTGTAAATGTTCACCGTAAACATAAAAAAGTCCTTAAAGGAAATCCATTTGTGCGTACACTATTTTATTAAGTGCTAAACCAATATTGAACTTTATGTTCCCCGTATTTGTAGTTTTAAACGCTGTTATTCAACTTAAGTTTTTATGGCTTGGTGCACTTAAATAAAACCATTTCTGTGAGAAAATTGTTTTTATTATTCATCTCAGCAAATCTATTTCAAGCATGTAGCACTCTTCTTTACAACTTCTTAAACTTAATCTACTTCTAGTTTCCTGAATGATCCTTGAAGATCTTTAAACAGTTCGCCATCTAACTCACGGGGCCTCAACTTCTCATTGACTTTAAACGAATTCAATTTCTTGAAATATGGCCCATACTCCAGAATCTTCTTAGTCCAATCTTCTCCAAATTCAGCCATCGTCTTCAATTCGCCTCCGAAGTCTTCGGGGAGGAACTCCTTCGGTACCGCCTTGTGCAAAGATTCCAAATCCTTGTGCTCAACAGTTCTTTCTATATATTTCGACTTGAAGGTAGCTTGAAGAACGGCCAAAATGGCACCCCAAATGGGGTTCATGTTAAGCAAGTGGATTTGAGCCATTCTTCCTGAGAAAGCCTTCTCGATTATGACGAAGAATTGCTTAAGAATGACCAAGTTCAACTTTGAGGCGTGGCCAGAGGAAAAATTGGAAATGTCTGCCACTAGGATTTTACCCAAAGTTTGGTCTTCCTCCATCATGACGTCAGCAGTCATAAATAAGAAAGTGTGGGCACCCAAGACGTCGTAGTTACTCGCATCTGCGTCAAAGATTCTGCTCACGATAATTCTCTGCATTTTGAACGGTTTTGGCAACGGGATGATCATTCTAAAAGATGAAGAAAAAGAAAACAAGAAGAAAAATGAGGGTAAGAAATAAAGCGAACGAAGATTAGTATTATTTGATAAACCTTACTCAGCCTTAAGAGCGTTCTTCATCCTCTCGCTATCGACAGGAACTTCGGTAAAGAATTGGGGTAATAGGGTTCTAACCGTAAAGTAATTGTCGATCTTCTTCTTGGTCTTCTCAGTATTAAACTTGTTGAGCACCAAGAAAGTCAGGAGCCTCTTTGTGCTGAGATCGTGAGGCAAGTGAGGCATCTTCTTCAACCAAGTTTCCAGGGCCTCAATGTCTTCAGAAAGCCTCCGGTCGGTAATACCATAGGTGTCCAAAATTTTATTGAAAGCGTTTTCTTCATTACAAAGAAGGTTTGAAAATTCTTTTGCCATTTCGTTTTTGCTTATTCGTTTTAATTTGTTTCGACTTTATCTAAGCTCCCTTGGAAGTGCACTAAAATTTTGCTTCGTCCCACAGATTCATTGTTTCCAATTTTAATGGTCTCTGACAGATAAAAATGATGTATACAATCCTAATTGTTGCAAACTTATTGTGACTATCGCGTTTGTGAATAATGAGCCATCGCAGTCTATTAAATTTTTCTGCCGATTCATTTATTCAAAATTTCCGAAAAGACTCTTGCAAATCACAGAAGATTAACTTGAAAACAATTCAACTTTATGAAATGTGGCTCATAAAAGTAAAAATTTTACGCTGTTTAAGAGTTTTCTTCATTCTTGAGTTCCCAATAGAAATTTCCTCTTCAAAAAAACTTGTTTATGTTTTTACCGATTCACTTCCTAAAGCATCCGAAGTTCTACTAATAAATAACTGAATTTGAATCCCATCCTGCATGTTGACTGCTTCAATGCTGTTTATTAAATAATACAGTTTATGTCAAGAGTTCAATATCGCATTAATTCTACGAGTAATTAATTTCGATGATAAGTTTATTAGTGATTTGCAAATCACAGTAATCCCAAGTAATAAAAAGTCGATAAATAAGTAGCTATCTAAGTTAAATAACATACTTGTGTTAATGAATAGCACGTAGTCCCACTTATAAATGCAAAACCATCTTTGTTACATTGGACAGTTTACTTTCTTATGCAGGAGGTTTCATCACCAAAATGCCAGAATATACATTATTGCAGAAGGAAGAAGGTACAAGAGAGTTCCTTCTGCAATCTTTTGGAATTACCGGAGATGAGCTCAAAGGGCAAGTGATTATATTGAGGGAGTGGCTAAAGCAGCAACCTCATCTTCCCAATGACATAAGTAAGTTATTCTATTAGTTGCTAGGTTCACTATTTTGTGAATATGTTAAATGCTAAAATTAATTAATATTGTAGATGACGAGAAGCTCGTAGCCTTTCTAATTCTAAATAAATTCAGCATGGAGAAAACTAAGCAAAAATTGGACGCTTATTTCACAGTGAGGACAGTCTTGCCCCAATACTTCACTTTAACTATTACCAAAGATCCAAGGTTGAAGAAGTCCTTGCAAGGGGTCGTCATGTTGCCCTTGCCATTGCAATTCGAACACAGAAGGATATTGGCCGGGAAGTTTGTGAGTCCAAATAGTGAGAAATTCGACATCTTTGCCCACCTAGCGTTCATCTTCCAAATAGTCGACATCCTTTTAGAAGAAGACTTTAGTATGGGTGTCGTCGTCATAGCTGATAGCGATCAATTCGGGACTGGCCACGCAGCCAAAATAGATTTCATGTACATGAAGCACTTGAGCACCATCCTGGAAGGAGTATATTCTGGACGAGTTTCAAAAATCCATTTTCTCAACGTTGGTCCTTTCTGTGAAGTAATCCTGAAACTGGCCAAGAAAGTCTTCAAAGCTAAACTGATGTCAAAGATCATCGTTCATGAAAGCATAGAGTCTTTGCATGAGACCATCCCTAAGAGGTTTCTGCCTTTAGATTGGGGAGGAGACCTGAAGCCTTTGGAGGAAATTGGGGAAGAGTGGTGCAAGAAACTCGAGGAGTACGAGAATGAATTCGAAAAGTTGAATTCTTATATAGTGGACGAGAGACTGAGACCGAAGGAGCTCAAGAGTGACCTGTTTGAGGACCTGCAGGGGTCATTTAGGAAATTAGAGGTAGACTAATGGTAGGTTATGACCAATTGGTCATTGAGATGTTAAAATATTTTAATCTATTTGAGTTACGATTTTGATGTGTTGCTAGATTTTTACATACAACACAATATGATGTTTCACGAATGATTTAGCGTACGATAACTTTGCTCGTAGAGACGATCACTGGCAATCCGCTGACCTTTTTATACCTACGAGTACCACAACGGAACTTCTTTGTAATCCGAGATCATTGGTTATCGCCATTGATATTTGTGGGTTATTGTAATTTGTAATGGACAAATGAATGTATGGTTGCCTAATTCTGTAGATTCTATTCATTGGCCGGCCCTGTACCCTACATTGAACAATACAACTCATATTGTTTGAAATGACTTGCTAAGTTTCGTGGTTTGATTATATTAAATTCTGTAAACACCATTTCTGTAGTTCCATTGTTTGTTAGTAAACTAATATTAGCGTGGGCATTAATAAAAGTCACTGTTTGAAGAAAACGCCTGTTTATTATATCAACCGCCTTAATATAAACTGAAGGAAACAATGAATGAAAAGGACGCTGCGCAGCACGGTGAGCTTCTCTATCGCCAATACGCCGGAACCGGAACTCCCGTGATGCTGTTCGCCTGAGAGGGCTGCGTTACCAACCGCCGAAAAGTCCCTAGGAGCTCGAACTGGGGAATTTCGTCGCTAACACTAATTTATAAAATACTTCCTTAAATTTTTTTGCATCTTGCTGTCTTACCTTATAATGGGCCATGAAATGCTGAATAGAACGAGTTCACATGCATCTGGCTTATGCTACTATCAGGTACATACAGTGACACATGCAGTCAACCCGACAAACTTTGGCATTGCATTCTATTAAATGCATAAATTACTGACTTAATTAAGGTTTTTCATCACAATATGGGTATCGTTGTACGCGGCAAACCCTGGGATAATTTCTTAAAAAATCTCAATGGTAAAGGTGTTTTTTAAGTGTGATGTGCGCTCGCGCGAAAACTATACTTCATAGAAAAAAAGGTAATTGGAAAGTTTTGAAGAATTTTATGAACTGAATAGATACTAAGAAATTTCATTTTTTTAACTTATTAAATAAAGGAGTTTAGTTATTTAAAAAACTCGTTTATTTAAAAAATAGCACTGTGTGCGCATGCGTCAATATTTTAAAACGATATTTACATCGGTGTAAGAAGAACGAGCAGTGGAAAAAGGATATCAAACATAAAGTTAATCATGATTATGTTTTTTACAGTTTGATGTGCGCATGCGCGAAAAGTAGGAGAGTTACGCAAAACTTTTCTGTCAGTTTTTTGTGGCCCTTTATGCGTAGAGTAAATCCCCAAATTTTAGAAATTGTATCTTTGTTAATAACGTCAGTGGTTCACTTTAGATGAAACACCCTGTATAACTATTTTTTATATTAGTCCCAGAACAAACCCAACCAACCTACATACTACATTTATTCAAAATGACCTCCATGCAAGTTAAAGGAGTTGCTAATAATTAACATCCAATTTCCAAAAGGACCCTTACAAATTTTCGAAAATGTCGCTCTCCAACTGCTCCGATCACAGCTTCTCATCAACTTGAAAAGAATTCAACTTTATAAAATGTGACTCATAGTCAAAGACTGTCTTAGTCCAATCTTCGCCAAACTTCGAGATCAATTTCAAGAGTCCCGCAAAGTCTTTGAGAAGGAAGTCTTTGTTAACCGCCTGCTGTAAAGACCAGTAATCTTTGTGTTCCGTTATCCTTTGAAAATATTTTGACTTGATGTTATCAATCCTGAGTAAGCCTTTTGCATCAGCATAAAGAATTGCTCTTCAACCATGAGAATCTCAACTACTTTGCAAAAGATAGAAGAGCATCTACATCGCATTTATCAGTATCTGGGTTGAACATTGTGTTGATTGCAATTTTTTGCACTTTATATGGTTTAGGCAAAGGAATGGTAGTTCTAAAAAAAATGCTTTAAGAACTTGAAAGTTAAAAACAACTTCAGGAGTAAAAGTGTTACTCTCTTTTAAGAGCTTTCTTCATTCTTGAATTCTCAATAGAAATTTCCGAAAACAAAGTTCTAGCCGTGAAGTAATAGTCGATCTTCATTTTGGTCTTTTCCTTGTTAAACTTGTAGAGCATAAAAAACTCAGAAATACACTTTTAACGGTCCCTCATTAAGAAACTTGTTATATACAATCCTCATTGATATTCTATCACGTCTGTGACTAATGAGCCATCGATAAATATTTATTTTTTCACCGATTCACTTCCTAAAGCATCCGAAGTTCTACTAATAAATAACTGAATCTGAATCCCATCCTGCATGTTGATTGCTTCAATGTTGTTTATAGAATAATACAGTTTATGTCAAGAGTTCAATATCGCATTAATTCTACGAGTAATTAATTGCGGTGATAAGTTTACTAGTGATTTGCAAATCACAGTACTTGCAAGTAATAAAAAGTCCATTAATAAGTAGCTTTCTAAGTTAATTAACATAACTATGTTAATTAATGACACGTAGTCCCAGTTATAAATAAAAAATCATCTATTAATATTGTATTTGACAGTTTACTTGCTTATGGAGGAGGTTTCACCACTAAAAAAGTTACTACTAAATCAAAATACCTGGATATACCTACATTGTTGCAAAAGGAAGAGGGTGCAAGAGAGTTCCTTCTGCAATCTTTTGGAAATACCGAGGAGAGCTGAAATCTTAGGAGGAAATTGGAGAAGAGTGGTGCAGGAAACTCGAGGAATATGAGCATCAATTTGAAAAGTTGAATTCTTTTATAGTGGACGAGAGGCTGAGACCTAAAGAGCTCAAGAGTGACCTGTTTGAGGACCTGCATAGGTCGTTTAGGAAATTAGAGGTAGACTAATGGTAGGTTATGACTAAAAGGTCATTGAGATATTAAAGCACTTTAATCTATTTGAGTTACGATTCCGATGTGATATTAGATTTTTACAAACAACACAATTTGATGGTTGGTAATGTAATACTAAATAATAAATTTATTTTTCATCCAGGTGCAACTCATGATACTGCTGTGTTGAAGAAACCACAGTTGGATCAAAACGCTGATGAAATTATCCCATAGTATAAATATCCCATAGTATAAATATTTATTGGGAAATCCAGGATACCCATCACTACCTTGGCTGTTGAAGAAATTTAAAGAAAGTGCAACACCTGAAGAAGAAATCTCTAATGACATTTCTTGCCTTATTGTCAACCTCATGGACTAAAATCTCCAGAATCATTTACAACTATTATTTATATTTGTCCCAGAAAAACCAAACCTATCTACATTTTATAATTATTCAGAATGACCTCCAAACAAGTTAAATAATTAGTCAACTTCCAATTGCCGAAAGGACCCTTGCAAATCTTCGAAGATTTCGCTGTTCAACTCCTTCGGTCTCAGTTTCTCATTAACTTGAAAAGAACTCAACTTTTTAAAATGTGGCCCATACTCGAGGACCCTCATACTCCAATCTTCGCTAAACTCCGAGATCGATTTCAAGTGTCCTCCAAAGTCTTTGGGAAGGAATTCTTTGGGCACCGCCTGCTGCAAAGAACAGTAATTTTTGTGTTTCGTTATCCTTTCGAAATATTTTGACTTGATGGACGCTTTCATCACAGACATGATAGTACCTCAAACTGGGTTCATATTCACAACATGAATTTCGGTTATCAATCCTGAGTAAGCTTTTTGCATCAACATGAAGAATTACTTCACTATCAACAGATTGGACCTTAAGGCATGTCCTAATGTTTTGAAAGTTACAGATATTTTCGGAAGTAAAAGTCTTACGCTGTTTTAAGAAATTTCTTCATTCTTGCGCTCCCAATAGAAATTTCCGAAAACAGATGCGGCAACAAAGTTCTAGCCGTGAAATAATTGTCGATCTTCATTTTGGTCTTCTCCATGTTAAACTTGTTGGGCAACAAGAAACTCAGAAGCCTCTTCTCGCTGAGGTCTTGAGGCATCTTCTTCAACCAACTTTCCAAAGCCCCAATGTCTTCAGAAAGTATCTGCTCGGTGATACCAAAAATTTCCAAAATTTTCTTAATAGCGTCATCTTCGTTACAAAGGAAATTTGAACAATCCATTCTTTAGATTATTCTTCTAAATTTGGTTTCTGATTTATCTAAAGTCTCCTGCAAGTAAACTAAAACTTTCTTTCATCCCACATGTTGATTGTTTCCAATTTTAACGGTCTCTCATCAATAAACTTGTTATATACGATCCTCATTGTTATACTATTGCGTCTGCAACAAATGAGCCATCGCAGCATATTTATTATTTTTTTAACGATTTATCACTTAAAGCATCCGAAGTTATAGTAATAAGAATCGTAATCTTTCCCATCCTACACGCTAAAAACGAAACTGTAAATTTACATGTAGGATATGATGAAATATTAAGCACTGCATGTGCATGAATACATTCTACGATATACTCGTGTACATCTCATAATCTTACTGTATACACAGAATAATCTTATATATCGTTTATTAATTTAATATTATTTATAGTACAGTAGAGTGTCGATTATCCGAACTAATTGGGACCAAGGGTAGTGCGTATAATCGATTTTACAGAAAAGTAAGAAAAACAAGTAGGTATATAATGTGTTAATGTTTATATACGTTATATTTTGATCTAACAGCTTTTTAAAATGTAATCATTTAATTTCATTTGAACATTGTT